>JAFEMH010005113.1:27500-177545 GCA_022495995.1 Adenophora triphylla var. japonica
GATTTTCTAATCTACATGCTAGAATGTGAGCCACAAAGATATAAAGAAGCCGTGATTTCTTCAGAAAGACCTTTGTGGAAAGAGGCCATTAAGAGTAAAATTGATTCCATTTTGCAAAATCACCCTTGGGAACTAGTGTATCTTCCTCCGGAAAGTAAACCACTAGGATATAGGTCAATTTTCAAATGGAAAAGGAAGGCGGATGGAATAATTTTTAAGTATAAGGCTAGACTTGTAATTAAAGGTTACAAACAAAAAAAGGCCTAGACTACTTTGACACGTATTCTCTTGTTACGAGAATAGCGTCTATTAGGATTGTAATTGCAATTACCGCATTGTGAAATCTTGAAGTAAATCAAATGGATGTAAAAACTGTCTTTCTAAATGGAGATTTAGAAGAGGAGATTTACATGGAACAACCAGAGGGCTTTTCTGCTCCAGGGCAAGAAAACAAATTGTGCAAGTTAGTGAAGTTATTGTATGGCCTCAAACAAGCACAAAAACAATGGCATCAAAAGTTTGATCAAGACATGATTGAAAGTGGATTTAAAATCAATGAATGTGACAAATGTGTCTATATCAAAAACACAGAAAATGGCTATGTCATTTTGTGTCTTTATATAGACGACATGCTTATCATAGGAATCTGTGATAAAATGATTAAATCCACAAAGAATATGTTGAACTCGAAGTTTGACATGAAAGATATAGATTTAGCAGATGTGATCCTTGGAGTGAAAATTTCTAGAATACCTGATGGACTTGTACTGATTCAATCACATTATGTCGATAAAATTCTAGAGAAATTTAACAAGAATGACAATAGAACGATGAATACTCCAATTGACACAAGCCTACATTTAACAAAGAATAGCGGCGAACTTGTGTCTCAATTAGATTATTCAAGGATCATTGGAAGTTTAATGTACTTAATGAGTTGTGAAATGCCAGATATTGCTTATGTTGTGAGCAAGCTGAGACTGTAAACAAGTAATCCTGGGACAGGCCATTGGAAGGGTATTGTGAGAGTAATAAGGTACTTAAGATATACTCGTGATTATGGATTACATTATACTAGACATCCAGCTGTGATCGAAGGATATACTGATCCTAACTGGATATCAGATCCACTATGGAATCATAGTTTATAGCTTTAGATAAGTGTGGTGTAGAAGTCGAATGGCTACGTCAATTTTTAGAAGATATTCCAAAATGGACGAAGCATGTGCCAGCAATTTGTGTCCATTGTGATAACCAATCTGCAATTGGTAGGGCACAAAGCAACATGTACAATGGTAAGTCTAGACATATACGTCGTAGACATAATACCATAAGACAACTACTCTCAACTGGTACTATATCTATTGACTATTTGAAGTAAAAATATAACTTAGCGGATCCATTAACCAAAGGGTTAACCAAAGAAGTAGTTGAAATATTGACATAGGAAATGGGATTAAAGCCTCTTGAGAAGTTAAACACAGCGCAAAACCCTGCCTAGTTGACTGGAGATCCCAAGATCTAGGTTTTCAAATGGACAACCTAATTGTTAAAAGACTTGTAGTGTCACTGTGGGGGAACCAACCCCAATCCCATTCCTTAAATGACATCCTGAAAGGAAAGGTTAAACTTATAGTTTTTAATGATTTTTACACTACGGAATTGTCGAGTTGGGGTAATACGGGTTACTTATAAGAATCACCTATGTAAGAGAAAATTTTGGCCGCTTTAAGGATAATTGTGTGAGGCTCAATTCTTATACCCTCTCACAGAATCAGAAATTATGTCAGGGCCATGAATGAACATAGCTATGAGAATTAAATTGTGTTAGGGAGATACCTGTGTAAAGTATATGATTGGCTACACAGAAAGTTGAACAATTCAAGGATATCGCGTTACTGATTAGCGAGTAGAGTAAATATATTTTACAAGGGAAGGTTCAAAGGCAAACCCCTACCTATCCTATGCATGTGTCAATTGCCGGACTTTATCACCATTTCCTCATCATTTCCTTCGTGTGGGGGATTGTTGAAAAATATAAGTGGGTGTGAACGAAATTTGAGGATTTTTCCTAAATGGGTTATTTGTTAAATGACCAAATTGAATGTGGGTTTGTGTTCTACTACATGAGAACATTGAAATCAAATATTTATTTATCCAAAATGGTTAATGGATAAATGAGATATTAAGGCTCAAACTTAGTGGGTTGAAAGTAGAAAATGTGGTTATCCCACATTGAATAGAATGTAAAATCTAGCAAGTTTAAATACTCCTACACTTTGATAATGGGTATAAATGTTTGGCATATAGGCTCTCTCGCGCAGAGGTGCGCAGGGTGGGTGCAAATCATGGACAAAAATGGGCTTCGCACTACCGAAATCATGTACATGTGCGTCCTGCGGACACGAATGTGGCTCCAAATTGGCCTACTCACGCTAGCCCACCTTTTGCTATTTTTTTATTTGTGAATCAGAAAGAAATTCCCATGATTATAAACATACTTGTAACAGCCACTAATCAAGCTTAATATTTGTTTGATTTCTTACTTTTGTAACAGTTATATGAAATTAAAATGGTGTTAATTTCGTAATTGATGATTATTGTTCAGTTTGATCAGTTATGGTTATAAGATGGAGCCACAAACCATTTGAATACAACCCCAAGTTTTCCAACAACCTCTGATCTCTCTCTTGTTGCATGTTGCATATTGTTTAATATCTTTCTTGGCCTCCTTGCATTTTTGTATCTTGGTGATACTGTACAGGCACACTGCCAATTTAACGGGAACTTTAGGTGCAAAGTTCCCCTAGTACGCACGTTCTATCTTGAATGACTCGCGTTCACGGCAACATCAAGCAATATCGGTGAGGGGACAAATAAGTATTAATGATACTGATTCATCAGGGTTCGTGCACAACAATCAATTGTTATTGTCGATTCATTTACTTTACTGTTTTAATAGTATTTCAGTTTCTGTAATTTTATTTACTTCTTTAATTGTAATTTTGCCAACATAGCACCCTATACTATGCAATTTATTTTGAGTAGGTGTGCTGAGAAACGCGTTTCTCCATAACTATGGAGAAACGTATTTTTAATAGCCAGAAGCTTTGCATTTGATATCCAGAAAAAAAAAACCCAAGGCCAAGACCAAAGCTTCTGGATATCCAGAAACTTTGAGTTTGATATCCAGAAACTGTTAGGTGCATATCCAGAAGTATGTGAAATGTATATCCAGAAACTGTTAGGTGCATATTCAGAAATGTGTTAGGGCATATCCAGAAATTGCTATTGAAGGTTTCTGGATATTCAGAAACCTTCAAATGTATATCCAGAAACCATCAAATGAATATCCAGAAACATTTTGAAGGTTTCTGGATATTCATTTGAAGGTTTCTGGATATCACTCTCATAAGGTTCTGGATATCCAGTTCATTGTCGCGCGACAAGTCGGGACCCGTTTTTTCATAACTTATGGAGAAACGCGTTTCTCCCTAGATTTTGGCATTTATTTTTCACATATTGCCCATGTACTTCATTGATTATTGCATTTAAAACACAATGTATTTCAATGTTGAATTTTCACATCCCTCCGTCCACTTTTTGAGTTAAATGACCGTTATCTCTAGCATGTTCCCACCCCGTACCCTTTATAATGGATTAATAAAACCCTAGCATGTGCCCATTGCGTACCCTTTTGTAATGGACTATAAAACCCTTTTATAACTTTACTATAACTTACAACTAGATTTTGGTGGATCTTTTGTACTATGCTAAATGAACTAATTATATTGTAAATTATAATCAATAATTTTCTAACTAACCATTTTCGAACTATAGACTAGTTGTAGTACTTCATTTCGTCCAAAAACATAATAGACACACAAACGCAAAAACAGACGCAAACATATACACATGCACATAGTCATGCCACAAAAAGATAGTATATTAACTGCAAATTTGAAATTTTTTAAATATTCGTTTCGGTCCGAAGGTAGTACAATGTTCTTTTAAGAGCTAGATGGGGCATAATTAATTTTCCTTTAGTGATTACTTGAAATTTGATGTACCAAGTACTTGCTTGCTAGTTGCTAGTAGTAGCTAGAAAGGTCCACAAAAAATAAAAGTCAATGGTATTACCAGTTTGATTATTACTAAATTTTATGGTCAGCTGAAGAATTGTTGGGATTGATGTGTGAAAAAAGTGTCAACTAGTTGAAGTCTTGAATTGACTGACACAAGCATTTGGATTGAGGAAAGTCTAGCTTGGTTAACTATGCTTCATAGTGTATACCTACTTCTACACAAATGCCTACCCTTTCTTTTAACCGTAGCAGATAAACCTAGATGTGGACTCTCTCTCTCTCTCTCACATACTCCATCCGCCCCATAAAATCTTACCCATTTTGCTATTTTGGGCGTTCCACTTTAAAGTTATATTTTTTTAAAAAAAAACTTTTTAATACTTTTTTATTCATGGAACCCACTTGTCATACTCACAACAACTATCCACTTACTATTCTCTACCCCACTTTCTCTCTCCTACTCATCATAACTCCTACTTTAATAACATTATATATATTCACTTCTTATTTTCTGTTCTCAACAATAAACGGATAACCTAATGTGGGTCGGAGGGAGTATGTACTACTCCCTGAAAAATATTTATTTCTGTGTAATTTAGTCATATATATATGGAAATTAGCATATTTTAATTGGTTATGATCAGGAAAAAAATAACTTTACAATTGAAGTTATGCTAAAATAACCAATAATTCATGCAATCTATGTTGGAATTCTTTTAGCCATACATTATGTATGCATAATACTCCCTCTGTTCCATTAATATGTTCTAATTTGCTAATTTTATTTGTTCGTTTTTAAAATTGTTTGAGTAAAATCATTAAACTTTTATAATTGCTTACCAAGAAAGAGGAGGGATGATTAGAGTCAACCAGTGAAGAAGAGCGAGTAATTGGAGCAATAAGTAATTTTCATTAAAGTGTTAGTGATGGAAATGAAAATAGGCCATCAGAAATATTTTGAATAATCAAATATAGAACTATCGTGTTATGAAACTTATAACAACGGGAAAATAAGTCATGTTTTTTTAGCAAGCAGATATGTACAGTGCAATTAATTGTATAGGTCATAATATAATACGTAGAAAATTATTTAGGTCTAATTAAAGTGATTTAATAAGGTTGAAGAGATCAAAAGACATTTTTATAAGGATTTTTTTTATTATTTGTGATATTTTGAGAATTTAGGCGTGATATCCATGAAGATTGTGGCCACTAGCCTACTCCCAAACCCCACCCACAGCTCACACACTAAGGTGCCCACAAGACTTGTTAGCCAATGGAATATGTGCCTGATGGTGATGTTATCAGATAGAATGTTCATAAGATAGGATTATTGTTATTATTCAATAAACAGTATTCATATCTTTTTTTGTAACAAATATTTGGTTTATCAACATGTTCTTTATTGGCACCACAGGGTCATAGTCCAAGTAGTTGAGGTTGGATTTAGAGTGGGGATTGGGTCGGGTTTGTGGCAGGTTAGCGTGTTGAAACGAGTCGACCCACTACAATCTGTTTAAGATAATATGTCAAACAAGTCGGGTTTAGACGGGTTGGGTCGGCGGGTTAAGGCGGTCCACCCTGTTTATTTTTTCGACTTGGATGCCTTAGATTAATTAATTATAGCTATTTGTTTTTGTGGGTTAAACGGGTTGAAACGGGTCGTGTCGGGTTGGGTCGGCCCGTTAAGCTCAACGGATTGGGACGGGTGATCCGTTTCAACCCACTAACTTAAACGGGTTGAGTTGAGTCGGATAATTAGTGGATTAGATCGTGCGAATTAATGGGTAACGGGTCAAAATTGCCCATAGTTGGAATATGGCAAAATACCAGGGCCGCCTCTGGACCCGTTCAACGTGAACAATCGCACAGGGCCCCAATTGTGAAGGGGGCCCAATTTTTTTTTTTTTATACCTTAGACTAGTATCCCGTCCCCAGCGTCCTCTTCTCAGTTCTCTCCGATCTCATCAACTTCTCTCTCAATCGATCGAGACCTTCTCGCTTCTCCGACACCAATTCTTTTCGTCTTCCTCCGGCGACGGCGAGGCCCACATACAAATTCAGTGCCTCCTCCGATCTCATCAACTTCTCTCTCAATCGATCGAGACCTTCTCGGCGTCCTCTTCTCAGCGTCCTCTTCCTTCGTCTTCCTCCGGCGAGAAGACTAGGTAAACGTCGCTCAATTAGTCAATTCTTTAACCAGAAAAACGTTTAATTTTGAGTAATTTAGATTTTTTGTTATGTAAGGGTTCAGATCTGGTAATTCTTTAACCTAGGGCTGAGCAAAAAAACCGAAAGACCGGATTGGACCGATAGAACCGGACCAGACCAATGAAAATCGGACCAATCCAATAGAATTGGTTTGGTTCTGGTCCCAAATTTATATGAAACCGATTATTTGGGTTGGTTCTGATTTTTGAAAAAATATATATGGTCCTGGACCGAACCCGGACCGGACCGATTATGTATATATATATATATATATATATATATATATATATATATATATATATATATATATATATATATATATATATATATATATGTATATATATTCATAATTTCAAATTTACTGTTATTAAGCATGAAACTTTCAGTTTCGATTTTCAACTTTGTTTATATAACGTAATCGTCCTATATTTTTTATTTGAACTTTGTTCCTCTATTTCAGTTAATTTGTTGTATGTCTGAATATTTTTATTTGAACTTTGTTTATGTAATCGTCCTATATTTTGGTTTCATGAAAAAAATAGTTGTTGCATGTTTTATCTTTAGAAAAAATATATAGCAGTGTAACTTGTGGAACCGATGAAACCGGACATGGACCGAACCATTGGAACCGGACCAATGTGACCGGTCCTGTAATGTAATGGTCTGGTCCTGGTCCTGAATTTAGGCAGAACCGAACAATTGGTCCGGTCCTATTTTTTTTTTTGAAATTTTGATAAAATCCGGACCAATCGGACCGTGAACACCCCTACTTTAACCTGAAAAACATTTAATTTTCAGCGTCCTCTTCCTTCGTCTTCCTCCGGTGACTTTACTGTTTTTCCGAATCTGATTGCAATTGGATTTGGTCAAAATTCAGGCTCCTTAACCGGTCAGATCTACGAAATTCAGGTTGATTCGCTCCTTAACTTTGTACTTAATTTTATTTTGTTGTTTTTTTCATATATTTAGCTATGGTTAGGAAACGTGAATCTGGATATCAAAAACTTAAAAAAAGAAAAAGAATAGAAAAGTTAACTCAATCTCAAAAAGGAGCACTTGATAAATTTATTTTTAAATAATCAAATAGTTTTTCGGAAAATGAAAATCAGGATGTCGATACTAATGTTAATGAAAATCAAAATGTCGTTGGTGATAATGATGCTAATGTTGATAATTTTGTTAATGTTGATGGTGATGTTTGTGAGAATATTCCTGTTGAGGATGATAATGTTGGTGATGATAATGTTGATCATGTTGAGAAATTAGATAATTGTGATCATAATGTTAACGGTGGGAATTCTAATGATAATGTTGGTGATGATAATGAAACTTACATGTTTGATATTTTTGATCCAAGATATTGGGATGCGCTTGATTCTAAAATGATTGATGTTTTGATAGAAAAAGGTCCAAAAAGAGATTTATCCATTCAAAAAGGACCTAAAGACAAATTTTCAAGGTGATTTTCGGCCTTAATTTATACTAGAGTTCTATCAAATGGAGAGAAGTGTGATAGAGATTGGCTTGTTTATTCAAAAGAGCTTGACAGAATATTTTATTTTTGTTGTAAAATTTTTAAAAAAGGGTGTGGAAGATGTCAATTAGTTAACGAGGGTTTTAGTGATTGGGCACATGTTAGCTTTAGAATTAAGGAGCATGAAACAAGTATAGATCATGTCACGAATATGGCCTCTTGGTATGACTTGCGATTGAGATTACAAAAGAATCAAACAATTGATAAAGTGACTCAAAAACAAATTGAGAAGGAAAAATATCATTGGAAGAAAGTTTTGTCTAGAATAATTTCGATTGTAAAATTTCTTGCAAAACATAACTTAGCATTTCGTGGTACTAACAAGAGATTGTATGAAAACAATAATGGTAATTTCTTAGGCCTAGTTGAAATGTTAGCTGAGTTTGATCCTATTGTCCAAGAACATGTTCAACGCATTACACATAACGATATTCATTATCATTATCTTGGTTCCAGTATTCAAAACGAATTGATACTTATGCTTTCTTCTGCCATTAAACTTGAAATCATTAAGAAAATAAAGGAAGCAAAATATTTTTCTGTAATACTTGATTGTACTCCCGATGTAAGTCATCAAGAACAAATGTCTTTAATAATAAGATACGTGGATGTCTATTCAAAATCTGTTAATATTCAGGAATCCTTTTTGGGATATTTGGATGTGAAAGAAACAACAGGTCAAGGACTTTTTGATGTTTTACAAAGTGAATTGAAATTACTTGATATTGATAATGTGCGAGGGCAAGGATATGATAATGGATCAAATATGAAAGGAAAACATCAAGGCGTGCAAAAAAAAAACTCTTAGACTTAAATCCTAGAGCATTTTATACACCTTGTGGTTGTCATAGTCTTAATTTAACATTATGTGATTATGGCTAACACGTGTGGTAAAGCTAAAGATTTTTTTGGAACTATACAACGCATCTACACTATATTTGCGAATTCTACCAAGAGATGGGAGATTTTGAATGATAATGTAAAAGGATTGACCCTTAAATCATTTCGACTACTCGTTGGGAGAGTCGTGTTGATAGTGTTAAAGCTATTAGATATTAAGTTTCCGATATAAGAGAAGCATTACTTCAAGTAAGCGAAAGTGATAATGATTCAAAAATAAGAAGTGAAGCTAAATCGTTAGCGAATAATAAACTTGGTGATTTTGAGTTTTTACTTGCTATAGTTATTTGGTATGAAATCTTGCTTGTAGTTAATTTGATTAGTAAACATTTACAATCCAAGGATATGCTAATTGATGTTGCCATTGAAAAGGTAAAGGGTCTAATTTCTTATTTTAAGGAATCATTTAGGATTAAAAGAAAAAGACATTTTGATGAGAATCCAAATGATGTACCTTCCATTGCCCAATCTTCAAAGGAATCATTTAGGATTAATTATTTCATATATATTGTTGATCAAGCTATTATATCACTTACTAAAAGGTTTGAACAATATGAATCATATGAAGAAAAAAAAATTGGTTTTTTATTTAATTCTAGCATGTTGCACTCTTTGGATGATATGAGTTTAAGGTCTTATTGTGATAATCTTGAGGTTGCACTTAAAAAAGATGATCAATTTGATATTATTGGAAATGATTTATATGTGGAGTTAAAGTTACTTCAAAATTTCTTGCCTAAGGAAAACATGGGACCTATTGATATTTTGAAATTTCTAAAACGTTTAGATTGTTTTCCTAATGCAATTATTGCATATAGAATTTTGTTGACTATACCTGTGACTGTTGCATCTGCAGAAAGAAGTTTTTCCAAGTTGAAGTTGTTGAAGACGTACATGCGTTCCACAATGACTCAAGAGAGACTCAATGGATTAGCTATGATCGCAATTGAGAACGAGCTTTTAGAGAAAATTGACTACGAAGATCTTATTGAAGATTTTGCTTCAAAAAATGTTAGAAGAATGACACGATTTAAGTGAAGAAAGGACTTCAAATTATGATTAGTACTAATTATTGTAGAAGTGAAATTTAATATTAAAAAAAGGCCCATTTTTTTTGTTTGCACCGGGGCCTCAAAATCTTAGGGGCGGCCTGCAAAATACAATAAATAAGTAAATGCTTCGTCACTCAAGTTATAATACAGGTTACTTCATGGCTAATTTAATTTTCAATGAACATCGAGCCAAAAAGTCAATCGAGATGATAATAAAAATAAATATAGAGCAGATGACTTTAGAACCCATTCAACCCATTAATGAGACATTAAAATTATAAAAGCTCAAACGAGCCGTAAAATTTCAAATAAATACACGCTCACATATAATTTCAAATAAATACACGCTCACATATATTCCTCCCTCTTACGTTGTTATACCAAAAGTATAAGAGTAAAAATACTTTTATACCTAGGTATAAGAGTATTTTTTCATAATTTTTTCTTATTCTCTTAAAAATAATTAAAAAATACTAATATTTTATTAAACAATCTTCTAATATACATTCCCTTTACCTAAAGGTATAAGAGTAGAATTACTCTTATAATAAGGTATAAGAGTATATTTTTTTCATAATTTTTCATCTTTTCTTACTCCCTATATCGAAAGGTTACTCTTGTACTTAGTATTATTTTTTCACAATATTTTATATTTTCTTAAAAAATAATAAAAATCACTCGTATACCTAAGGGTATAATATCAAAATTGGAAAAAAATTTGGGGAAAACAAGGGGGGACTAAGGGGGCGATCGCATACCCTAGAAAGAGCGTTCACCTATCGCGGGATTGGGATTTTATGGAATTTTCATCTCGGCCTTTATTTGTGTGTGGATTTTTAAATCTCGAATATGCTTTTATACAGAATGATTTGAAAAAGGGAGCCTTATGAAATAAGAGGCTTTGACCAATAAGTCCCTCAAATAAATGAAAACAATCAATAAAATCAAACATTTTCAAAACATACCAATAAGACCCTAAAATTTTTCTGGATCAAAATACCCCTGGCCACATTCACGCCACTCACGTGCCCACCCTCCCCCATGCCCAGTCGCCTCTCTCTCTCTCTCTCTCTCTCTCTCTCTCTCTCTCTCTCTCTCTCTCTCTCTCTCTCTCTCTCTCTCTTTTTTACGTATAATATCTAAAAAAAATTAAAATACAATATCTTTATCTCTCCTTTTCTCTCTCTCTTCCTTTTTTTCCTTTTAAATTTTTAAAATACAATATCTCAAAATTTAAAAGTCGAAAAAATAATTCGAGACCACTGTTTTAATCCTATCGCCAAGACGAATCAAACAAGTTTACTCATCATATATTTCAAATTTTATAAATAAAATAAAATTATTTTTCAACAACTGTGAAATAGATCTCACTGTTATTTTATAAAAGAATGACATAAAAACAGTGAAATCAATCACACAGTTATGCACAATAGCTGAGAAAGTATCCTCAACACTCATAACTATAACTGATAAATTGATCTTACAGTTGTGCACAAACATAATTTTCATCTTGGAAATGTACAAATCATTACACAGTTATGCACAATAACTGTGAAAATCATTACACAGTTATTTACATCAACCCAACAACCGTGAAACTTGTTCTACAGTTGTCCTAAAGGAATGACATAAAAATAACTGTGAAATGGAATTCACAGTTATGCACAATAACTGTGAAAATCATTACACAATTATTTAACATCAAACCCAACAACCGTGAAACTTGTTCTACAGTTGTCCTAAAGGAATGACACAAAAATAACACTCATAACTATAACTGAGAAATTGACCTCACAGTTGTGCACAACCAATCATCAACAACTAATAAATAACGGGTAAACAAACATACTAAGTATCAAATTAACTGTGAAATTGACCTCACAGTTCTCAGTTTAGAAAGGTCAAAAACCAAACCATTTCACATTCATAAATAACTGTGAAACTGACCTCACGGTTTTAGAAGTGTGAAAAACATTTCACATTTATTCACATCACAACCAACAACTGTGAAATAGACCTCACTGTTGTTCTATAAAAGAAT
Source organism: Adenophora triphylla var. japonica (assembly GCA_022495995.1). NCBI lineage: Eukaryota > Viridiplantae > Streptophyta > Magnoliopsida > Asterales > Campanulaceae > Adenophora > Adenophora triphylla. Next base: position 39,324 of record JAFEMH010005113.1, read on the forward strand.
GACATAAAAACAGTGAAATCTATCACTTAGTTATGCACAATAACTGAGAAATTAACCTCAACAATCATAACTTAGAAATTGACCTCAACAATCATAACTGAGAAATTGAGCTCACAGTTGTGTAACCTAACATGGCAAAGTTTTTATTATTTTAGATTCAATGAGGCCCACTTATCATACTCACAACAACAATCCACTTATTATTCATATCTTACTTTCTCTCTCCTACTTTACTTTCCATACTCACAACACCTCTCCACCGTCAATATTACTACTTTTTCTTACTCTCCATGCACAAAAAGTTGGTCTTACTTGTGGTGGGACAGGTACATAATAGAGAAACATTTAACTTTTAGTATGAAGTAAAAGCAAGCAATGACCACCATCATAGCAATATAGAATAAAATACTGCAATGAGCTTTTGAGAAAAGGAGATAAATGGTAACTGAAACTGCTAATAGACTAATAATTGGGTATACAGTAGAGCACAGGGCCAGGATCATATGCAGACTGCTAAAAATTAATGACACGTTTGTAAGAGGTTAAATATGGAAAAAAATGGACCAAAGGAAGGCTGAAGATGTAAATGATCTTCCAATAAGCAAGGAGACATCTTTTGGTAAAGGGTCAAGGGATTTATACTTCATTTCACAGTTATTTTGGTCAGATTACATGAATATTTGATTGGCTTATAATTTATACCCATGTAGCTCTAGAAAATAAAGAAAACGGCTAATAATCAGTAAATGAACAAATATAATTGTTAAATTTGGTTTACAACAGAAAAGACTGATGTTCATACACCATTTAGTGCAATCTTTGCAATCGAGCTTCTTTGCCACAACTTAATCATTGCTACTGCCAACCCTTGGTTCTCAACCTGGTACACAAACAATCTCACATCAAAAACTACATCTTACATATTCCGTATTATCATTACATCAATTACAGAAGAAGAGTGGCCCACCTAATGCAAAATGTGGGGGAAGAACTATAGCAAACCTTCGCAGAGATGTTGCCTCATTTACTCTTAGTGTAGGTCTGACTCTATATGGAAGTATTCTGAAAGGAGGTTCATCTACCAAGCCATGTACCGGCAAATTGAGTACCCAGCACAATGGATCTCTTGATGAAAGCCAAACACATTCCGCAAGATATAATTGTCCCTGAGACTTGTCACCATAACGAACATCCCAGAAGCTCATCTTTAGAAATTAGAACACCAAAAGGATCAAATTTCATTTTCTACAAGAGATTGCTATAGCTAAACTACTTCAAAAAGTGGTAGCATGGGCACGTTAACAAGAAACAAGAAAGCATCCGATGGTGATAATTAACAGCTGATTTTTTCAATTTTAGCAATGACTACTTCAAAACATCAAAAATCAATAGCCATATAATGCAAAAATTATCAAAATGCACCAATATGATTCCACTCAGTATCCCTATACTCCCTCCAAGGGTCCTACTACCCTTTTTAGAGGAATCCCCACTCAAAAGATTTCAATTTTAAAAATTAATTGAGCAAATCAATAAATGCATCAGGAAATTGCAAATTTCAGGCGGGACAGGGATTGAGTACCTTATATAACGAGGGGTGGAATTGGCAGCAGAATAAAAAGAAGGGTCCAATCCATTATCATTGAGGAAATCAATAAATGCATTAGGCAATTGCAAATTTGAGGTATCTTCCATGTCCTACTGGAAATTATAAGAAATACCCACTATCACCCACTATCCAATCACATCATCAAAAACCCTGAAATGTGAGGGAGAGAACCCTAATTTGGAAATAAAAGTAAAGGATCAGAAGCAAACTCAGGGGAGTTGGAGCTGAAGTATGGTAGTGAATTGTGGGATTGAAGAAGGGGATGGCGGGAAACTCTGTTGACGGCGTTCGACAGTAAAGGATGGAAATGAGACGCTGAGCTCCTTCTTCGTGATTTGGCTATGGAGCTCGCCGATGGTGGAGAAGCTGGAACAGGGATCGCCGGTGGTGTGGAGAAGCTGGAATTGCGCACGGATTGGACAGAGAGAGAAACGGATTGCGGATAGAGAGAGAAGAGAAATTATGCATAGAGAGAGAAAGGGAATGAGCGAGGAGGGTAGTTTGGTCATTTAAATTATTATAAATAGGCTAAGGGACTCTACGGTCGTTTTGATTTGAACTCTTGGATCCTAAGGTAAAATTTGAAATGTATTGTTTTTATTGGTAAATTCCACCCTATTTTAAGGTCTTATTGGTAAAAATCCCTTGAAATTATTCCATAAAAATATAGTATATCGAATTATAATTGCATCAACCATCTATCCATCTTTAGTTATTTCTCTCTCTCTCAATTAAATTTTTGATATCAACTAAGGAGGCATTTGTTTTTTGTTTCTTCCTCTTATTTGCCTCTGAATGATTTGGAAAAGGGAGCCTTGTGTACTTCTTAAAATATCCCATACTTCATCTTTCAATTGTTGCACCATCCTGCTCTCTTCTTTTAGTTGTCGTCCCAGGTCATGGTTGACCAAACACTATTTTTTTGGTAGAAGTTGACCTAACAATATTTGGTGTGTTCAGTTGGCACCCACCAAACACCGTTGTTGGTGTTCTGTCTACCGTGACCTAACGGTTAGAGATAAAGAAGGAGATTAACCAAATATTTAGTTATCTAAGTTGGTATTGAGCCAACTTAGAAAAGTTAGTTATGAGTATTTTCAATTATAATTATATTTACTATTAAATAAGTAGAGATTTGTTAGAATCCAATAAGAATTAGGAATTATATGTTTTGAGTATAAATATTAGTATTTAGCTTATGTAAGTTTTGAGATAATAATACATAATATACTTTGCTCTTCACAACCTCTGCATAACCTTTTCACATATCTTTTGATATATCTTCTATATGGTATCAGAGATATACGATTTATAGCCTTATTCCTGCCGGTCTTATTTATGGCATCAAACGATGCCATCTCAATTCCCAATTCGGCCGAGCCCAATATTACCGTCCCTATCCCACTCCTTCCAACAACTCTCGGCCACCACCCCGTCCTAAACCGAATCCATCTCCTACTCTCTATGTTGCCACCACCTCTTCTTTCGCTGCCCCACCCAAATCTTAGTTACTTAATAGTGGCGCCACCTATCATGACACTAATGACCTAAATAATTTGTCCCTCCATTGTCCCTATGATGACACTGAAGAGTTATTTATTGGTGATGGATCCAGTCTCAACATATCTAACATTGGTTCCACTTCTTTCCTTACTCAAAATTCTAGTTTTCAGCTTAATCATGTTCCCGCCTTGTCTCGTATTATTTCTATTTCCAAATTCTATCTCGATAATAATGCTTCTATCACATTCTTTCCCTCTTCCTTCGTTGTGAAGGATATTCAAATGGGAGCAATTCTTCTTCACGGTCAAACTAAATATGACGTCTATGAATGACTTCCTTCTCGTTCTTCTATTCACTCTGCTTCAATTTCTTCTATGTCAAATTGGCATCATAGGTTAGGACATCCTTTTTATTCTATTTTACGTCACATTAGTAATAGTTTCAAGTTAAAAATTCCTTATTCTTCTTCTTTTCATTGTAACTCATGTGATTGTAATAAAAGTCACAAGTTACCATTTTCTACCAATACAATTTAATCTTTTGGTCCTCTTGATGTGCTTTATAGTGATGTATGGACGTCCCCTATTTTTTTCTTTTGATGCTTATAAATACTACATCATATTTGTTGATCATTTTTCAAAATACATTTGGTTTTATCATCTTAATCATAAGAATGATGCTCTCCCAATTTTTTCTCACTTCAAAAACCTAATCAAAAAATATTTTAATCGGTCCATTAAAACAATATATAGTGACAATGGGGGGAATATATTGGGCTTCGTCCTCTTCTCGCCTCCCATGGTATTCAACACATCACCTCTCCTCCTCATACTCCTGAACACAATGGATACTATGAGCGTCGTCATCGTCATATTGTTGAGACTGGACTCTCCTTACTCGCCCACTCTTCTATGCCAAATGCCAACACCTACCCTCAACTTACATTCACCTTTCTTTCTTCTTCAAAAACATCACCCTAATTATCTTAAATTACGAGCTTTTGTTGCTTGTGTTATCCTTGGTTACGTCCATATACATGTCACAAACTTGACTCCCTCTCTGCACCTTTTGTCTTTATTGGTTACTCCGTCACACAAACCGCATATTACTCCCTTAATCCTACTTCAAACAAAATATATACTTCTCGGCATGTCAAGTTTATCTAAGACAAGTTTCCCTTTGCCTCGCAATATCAATCTTGTTCTTACCCTACAGAGATGAATGGTGTACCTTTGTTATTCCACTTCTTAATATTTCCCACACTTACCGGCTGCCTCTACCCACCCTCTTACTCATTCGCCTCCAGCTTCTCCCCTTACTGATCCCAACCAACCCATTGCCGAACCAGCCTCACCTTCATCTGCCGAGCCCTCTTTAGCAGCCCCTATTTCCCCAACTCCTCTTCCTTCTGCCGCCAACACTACCCCATTCCCATCACCTTCCCTACCCCTCCCCCACCTCCTCCCCTTCTGGGCAAACCTGTGATCCGATCACAAAATAATATACACAAACCTGTGACCAAATTAAACCTTCAAGCTTCTCTCTCTGACTCCTCGGCTGAACCATCTATCGTTGCCCAGGGTCTCAAAAGTCCTATACGGCGTAATGCCATGCAACATGAATTTGATGCTTTTCTCCATAATAAAACATGGGATCTTGTTCCACCTTCTCCGTCCCAAAATCTTGTTGGTTGTAAGTGGATATTTCGCACAAAGTACAAACCTGATGGTTCTGTTGATCGTTATAAAGCTCGTCTTATTGCTAAGGGCTTTCATCAACGTCCTGGTATTGCTTATTCAGAAACGTTTAGTCCAGTTGTTAGACATGCTACTGTTCGAACGATTTTCATTATTGCTACCGTTCGAGGTTGGTCTGTTCGTCAAGTGGATATTAAAAATACTTTCCTTCAGGGTTCTCTCACTGAGGACGTATTTATGGTTCAACCTCCATGTTTTTCTGACACATCTCATCCATCTTTTGTTTGTAAATTGAAGAAAGCTCTTTATTGTTTAAAACAAGCTCCACGGGCGTGGTATAATGAGCTTTGCTCCTATCTTTTATCTCTTGGATTTACAAACTCAGTTTCTGATTCATCCCTTTTTACATTACATCATTCTCTTAGTCTTATATATCTTCTGATATATTTTGTTGATATTATCATTACTGGCTCTCATAATGGTTTTCTTAATTCTTTCATACATCAACTTTTCTCCCGCTTTTCTCTCAAGGATCTTGGCTCCCTTTCTTATTTTTTTGGGTGTTGAAGTTCTTCCTCACCCAAATGGCATTCTGCTAAATAAACAAAAATATATTCAGGATATTTTGATTCGTTCACACATGACAGAGGCTAAATCTGTGTCTACTCCTATGGCACCGGATGTTCATCTTTCTCTACATTGTGGCACTGCCATCTCTAATCCTACTGAATATCGTGCTCTTGTTGGTAGTTTGCAGTATCTCTCTTTAACAAGGATCATTTGTCGTTAATCGATTGGCTCAATTATGTATAGGCCAACTGAAGATCATTGGGTTGCTATCAAACGCCTACTTCGTTATCTTGATGGCACTATTTCTAACAGTTTTCTTCTTCGTCGAGATTCTCCTCTCTCTCTCTCTCTCTCTCTCTCTCTCTCTCTCTCTCTCTCTCTCTCTCTCTCTCTCTCTCTCTCTTCATGCCTTTACAGATGCTAATTGGGCAGGCGATAAGGATGATTATATTTCTACAACTGGTTATATTGTTTATCTTGGTAAACATTCTATCTCTTGGAGTGTTCGCAAGCAACGCACTCTTGCTAGGTCCTCGACAGAAGCTGAATATCGTGTTGTTGCCTCTACGTCAGCAAAGGTTATTTGGGTTCATAATCTTCTCCGCGAACTAGGTCATTCGGCTGTTGCACCTCCAGTTGTTTATTGTGATAATTTAGATGCTACCTATGTTGCTGCAAAACCTAAGTTTCACTCTCGCATGAAGCACCTTGCTCTTGATTATCATTTTGTTCGTCAACATATGCAAAATAAAACTCTTCGCGTTTCTTTTATCTCCGGTAATGATTAGCTTGCGCATGCATTAACAAAACCACTTGGCAAATCTCAGTTTCATGATCTTATGTCCAAGATTGGTCTCACTACACGATCGTCCATCTTGCGGGGACATGTTAAAGATAAAGAAGGAGATTCACCAAATATTTAGTTACCTAAGTTAGTATTGAGCCAACTTAGTAAAGTTACCTTAGTTAGGAGTATTTCCAATTAGAATTATATTTACTATTAGGAGTATTGTGAAATGGTGAAGGGGGCGGGGAGGGAGAGAGAGAGAGAGAGAGAGAGAGAGAGAGAGAGAGAAAAGGGGAAGTGTTGCCATGGATAAAGGGTGGGCTTGGGATATCTACAGACAAATTTGAGATTTGCCATGGAGGTGGTAATGTGAATTGGGGTTTCACATAACCGGTTTGAAGAAGAATGGAAGAGAGGGAGGATAGGTGGCATTTTAGGAAACACAATTTTTATATCTGCATTTAGAAATTTTACTTGTGTGCATAACAACACTCTTGACTGAAACCCGCTTCAATAAATCAAATCATACTTGTCGAAAAGCTTGACTTTTATGGTAAACTCAATCAATTTTAACCAGAAACCCTAATTATTCTTATGTAATTCAAAAAATTGTTATTGATAGTAATCTCAATGCATAGAAATAGCTAAATTTTCAATAAAGTTACCATAAGTTGGGTTTTCTAACAATTCATTTTCCAAACAATGCACAAATGAAACAAACGTAAACATCATTGAATAAAGAAAACCTTTTTCATTTTCATTTGTTATACCAAATTGGTCAAAATTCCACAGTAAACATTATCTTCCAATTGGGTTCATTCATATCAACAACATCCTTTTGTTCATCACTTTGAAAGCCAATATAAAATAAGGAACAACGTACAAGCCGCAATCACTGCTGATAGGATGAGTGTGTCTCTTGATTTCTTCCTTCTAATTGAACCTGCGAGCGTGAAATATGATCTTATAGGGAAGGGGAATTTTTAAACGAGCGTTTTAGCTGCAGAAAAGGGTATAAAGAATGTTACCAATAAGTCCTCGTACAATAGGGAACTTGTCACTAAGTTGCTTCACTTTCCCTTGAACATCACCAAACAAGGCTCTCTGAGAGCTCAACGCTGCCCTTGTAGTTTGAGCTTGACTAATCACATCATCCATCTGCATGAAAATGTAGTTTATAAATATCCACTCCCTCCGTCCCAAAATGAGTGTTCAAGAAATTTTAGTTAACAGCACAGCAGAAAATATAATTTCAAATTTGACAATACAATTTAAAGTAAGTTTACACAAGCAGGTGACATGATTGTAAATCTGCAACTAGTGGTCTGGCAAAAGAAGAATCCAGGCGTGTCGCCTCAGATTGGGTAAGGATGGTAACATTACAAACAGCAAGCCTAATCAAGAATCTTAACAATGATGACTTTTTTTCTGCTAGAAACATCAAAGAATCAAGCAATAGCCTTAATCGAGGGGCATCTTTCTCGGCACCTTGTTAGGATAGATTGGATATATATACAAGGTTGGTATCTCCGGATGATTAAATTGAAGCGATTGGATATGTGCATCCCGATAAAATGGAGGAAGACAAGGCCTATGATTTCTATCTAAAACAGAGAGGTCAGTGAACCTTTTTCTTTGAAGAAGTTGGATTATCAAATATTCAGGCAATAAACTTATTCTTTATTTACTCCCTACGTCCAGAAAAATTTGTCCACTTTCGTCGTCAACTTAATCGAATTTTGACAATAATTATCCCTATGCAATTTAACAATTGTAATTAATAGTGTTTCTAATGGTGAATCAATAACAATTTTAAAAATTTCATAGAAATTATCAAGTTTTCAAGATCAAAGTCCGATTGAGTTGACCATTAAAGTCAAAGTGGGGCAAACTTTCTGGACAGAGGGAGTAAATTTCTGTCCTGTGTGAAGTTACTGTTCTGAGTGTTCTCTCACAAATTCGTGAAGTCAAAGTCTTGCTCAGTATAACTTCTTACTTTAGCTTGCAGCTCTGCATGGCTTCCAACTTGAATCACTAACCCTGTAAGATAAGCGAATCTCCAAACTTTTGTGAATCAAATATGTTCTTATCCCTCTTTAACAGTTCATCCAAATAATCAATTTTTCATTAAAATTTTCAACTCAATGACCTAAATCACAAGTCTGTAGTTCAACATTCCATTATCATATCACAAAATCATCAATAACTCTTTGACTATATTCATACAATCCCTAAATGTATGCTCCTCACCTCATAATAATGACACAGAAGAAGCTTCTGAAACATCCTTAATTAGTACTCCCTCTGTCCCTAAATGAATGTCGGAAAAAAAAAATCAAATTTGCTCTTGGTTGGTCACGAGCAAATTTGAAACTTTTTTTAGACATTTATTTAGGGATGGTGGGAGTATATTAGATCATAATGAAGGTAAGGCTTACGTGAGCTATGTTTCCATGTATGGCAGCTCTCTCCCTTAGTATTTGCATTCTCGGACTCCCAGATGTCTGCGTAAATCACAGACAATATTTTCAGGAACATTATCAACAATGATTAAGAAAACATCTGTATGTACATCTTCCTACCTTGTACTCACTGATGTCATCTCTCACAGAACTGAGTAGTTCAGCGTGCTCCCACATTGAGCTAATATTTCCCTTGATCCGTCTGAATTCCTACAGAATTGAACATGAGTTCACTGGGCAGAAAAAAGAACCAACCTTTCAAACTACTAAGAAACTCCCTTTGTATCAAAATAAATGTTGGAACTTGACTTTTTTGGTCAACTTGATTGAACTTTGACCGAAGATTAATGAAAATTTTATAAGTTTCATGAAATTCTAAAAGTTGTTATTGATATTTTCTCAAAAATACTATTGATAACAATTTTTAAAATTGCTTAAAAATTATTGGCCTTTAGTAACTTTTTGGTCAAAGAACAATTAGGTGTACCAAAAAATGTCAAGATGCGACATTTATTACGAGACGGAGGGAGTAATAAACAAAAATGTCTTGGAACTAACAGGTGGCGGACGCAGAAATTGAAGAAAGGGGGGTCAAGAAAAAAACCGGAGTAAAGGAATGATGAATGGGGGTTAAGGGGCAGAGCCCCCGAAATCTTATTTTTGGTTGTTTCTTCATATATAATAGTACAACTTTAGACATAAATATAGTTAAGTATCTGCTTTAATAGTGACAATAATACATTAATTGATCTCAACAAACACATGTATAACATAATTATACATACCAAAAGATTCAACATATATAGTTGTTCAACATCTAAAATCACACCTACAAATAAAATATTTTAAATATAAAACATTTTACTTAAACATATACGTCCTCCTTTTCCACTAAAAATTATACTCTTTACCTATTTGGGTGTCTCATTAAAAATTACACTTTTTTAAAATGAAAATATTTTAAACTTATTTTTATCCAACGGGACACACTTAAATACTCACAACAATTATTCACTTACACTTAATCCTCATTTCCAAAACAAAATTTTAACTCCCGTATCTAAAATAAAGTGTATTTTTAGTGGGACGGAAGGAATATAGTTGTATTTATAAAGTGAAACGTAGTTGAGTTTAAAAAAAAAAAAGTCAAGCAGGGGCAGTACCCCCCCCCCTTGCCCCTTGCTAGGTCCGCCCATGGAACTAACTGTAACAAATAGAAATGTAAACACACTAACTACTCATTTCTTGACGGACTGGTAAATTTTGTTCAAGTCAAGATGCCATTTCACTACCAGAAACTGTGTCTTTAGCGACGGAAATTTATTTAAAATGAATTAATTTAGCGGCGGAAATTTTCGTCGCTGAATTAATTCATTTTAAATAAATTTTTATTCCAATGACGGAATATTTCGCCGGTGAAAATAAAAATTTAATTAAATTAAATTAAGTCAGCGACGGAAATTTCCGCCGCTGAATTAATTCATTTTAAATAAATTTTTATTCCAGCGACGGAATATTCCGCCGGTGAAATAAAAATTTAATTAAATTAAATTAATTCAGCGACGAAAATTTCCGTCGCTGTTATCAAAATATCACTGACGGAATATTATTTCCGTCGGTGTATACCGACGGAATTTGGTCCGTCGGACCATTGCGGCGGGCTGACAGTGGCGGACCACCGACGGAATTTTTCCGTCGGTGATTAATTTTAGCGACGGAATTACTATTTTAGCGGCGGAAATTTCCGCCGCTAAAACATGTTTTTCTGGTAGTGTTTAGACTACAATGAAATGAAACAGAATTGTAATAAAAAATCATATAAAATTTTGGTATAGTGGGTAAAATATGCACACCCAAAATTGAGTAATTGTTGTAGGGGAGCAAAAAAATAAAGGATAATTTAATACATGCATTATCTATGTGAAATTTCCAAGAACATCTGGTGAATCATAAAAGAACTTGTTTTGATTTGGAGAAGTATGATGATAAATAAGGAATTACTCCGTATTAAAATTATAAACACAAAGAAGAAGGATGAACCTGATTAAACTCATGAAGTATGTCCCGATGCCTAGCAAGCTTCTGAGTTACCGAAGTAGTAGGTGCTGCAGATGCAGCACAGCGACTCATAGAATCATTAACATCTAGAAGTTTTTCAAGCAATGACTGAATCTCCATTTCCATGGACTTCCATGACCTACTGGAACTCATAGTCGGTGAGCCAGATTCAACATATCCTGAAATCATAAACAAAGTCATCAGTAAGTATATATGAACTGGAAAACAAGGGTAATTTTTATAATTGCAGCCAAGAACCATACATCAATGTCATGAATATATTCAAAGCAATGATTTCCTCAAATATTGAATAATAATTCCAACTGAATATATAGTTAGTTGAGGAGGGGGGGGGGCAAAGAAATCTGTCTGATAAAGCAAGTTTAACATATAACAAAAGGAGTTCAAACAGATGAAATGAGTTAAAGTTTCGTTCTGCTTAGCATGTCAAAGACACTATAGACGTAATACCCGATTTAGTATTAAGTAAATTAGTGAATAACGGCCCAAACTTTATGACCCATTTTTAGCCAATTAGGTTAGTAACTTAGTTAGACTTGCTGTGTTTTTTTTTTTTTGGTTGGAAGGGAGGAGAGCGTGAGGCAGAACCAAGGAAAAGAAACACAATCCCGGGCACAACACCTTGCTAAGCTGGGTTAGTTACACTTGCAGTGTTTTTTGCTGAGTTCAAATCGTGATTCCGAAGTTGTTTGTGATCCGACTTTTTTAACAGGAGATTCACAAGAGACAGAACTCCCATCCGAACCATGTTGATCCAGATTTGGAGGTCTCTAGACTGATGAAATTCTGATGCGAAGTTGCTGTTGTGTTGGTTATATTTTCTTGGAGTTATTGGTGTTGTTTTGATATGAAGATTGTTTGTTCTTGATATTTTGGTTGTGTGTTTGTCTCTAGTTGCTAGTACTAGTAGTGCAATGATTTCTGGATTTGGTCCTGTAGATTTTACTTCTCACTTTGAGAAGGTTTTCCACTTCAAACGATTTAGGTGTTTACACATTCGTGTGGTGATTGTTTTTTCTGTTTTACATTGAGTTACTGTTGGCATGTACGGAGGTGTTTGTCCACTCTCCTACGAGGTTCACACAAGTGCAGAGTTTATATGAGTATTCCGCTTTGTTGCTATCTCATCAAAGTGGTATCAAAGCTTTCTGTTTTGTGTTTTTTGACTTGTTTTGAACAATCGAGGCTAATACTAGTAAGCCCTCTCCACTTGAGTTAGGAGAAACAAACACCAATCAACAACGACCCAATACAAACTGAACAATATCACCACACCAACAAGAACACAAACTTTTTAAGAGGAAAAAAAAAACCCTTAAATTGAGAAGCAGACACCCTTGCAACAGCTAGAGCCAAAATATCAACAACAAAAAAAACAGCCCAGAAATACAACCAAAAGAACAGCAACTTCGCACCAGAATTTCACAGGTCTAGATATCTCTTAGTCCATGTTGAAGCTATATATCTAGCCCAGTCAAAAAAATCAGGTCATTTGGATCACAAGCGAGTTCGGGATTGAAATTCTGCTGTGCACTAATGTGTTGACCCGGGATTGTCTTTTATTTTTCTCGTTTCTGCCCCACGTTCTCCTGTCCCAGCCAAAAAAATGCAGCAAGTAAAAGTCTGACTATTTTACTCAACTAGTGGGTAAGAAATGGGCCAAAATATTGGGGCCTTCATTCACTAATTTACTTGAACTCAATTAGGTATTTCTCAGCTTGAATGGAACCCCAAAAAAAACTAAAGATGGTTAATATTGAAGGAAGCTTGAATATATAGCACCTAAAACTCACACTCAACCTCATTCTATTCGACTACTATCACTTTGCACCTTCCCATCAAGGTTAACAGTTGATCATAAATCTTGTAATGTATCACTTTATGGTATTTCACATCCATCTTAACTGTGTCCCTCTATGCAATCCTTGTGCCACTAAAGTTGCATTTTTTTTACAGTATTTAACCTACTTATTCAAATCCTCTTAGTTCAAAAGCTTCTCCAAAAGTTCTAGTTTAGCATTATTCCCTAAGTTGGCCAATGATCCTGCAACACAAGATCAACTACAATCGCAAACGAGAGCAACAGCACCCTGCTATTCCAATGCAACTGAATCAATAACTCGTCTTTAAGCATATTTTCCTTCTGCCGTTTCCAGCCTCCGACAGAAGTTAGCATTTCCGAAACAATCAGAGACAGGGTACCTTGGCTCCATGGAGCTACACTTAAGCCATATTTCCACATAGACCAACATAACTGCTTACACAATATTCCATGGAATATTCAACCACAAGGCTTAATAATTCAGGGGATCCATTCTGCCCATCTTCTGACTCCCTTCAAGTAGAAGTACTGAGTTTAACTCTGGGATTTACAGGACTAAAATTTCACAGTTCAAACTACCTTCCCCACTATTCTCAGACATGCATAATCTTTTTTTTTAGTCAAGAATACCTCGTAAATATACTACAAATCATCATAAGAGTTTCCAGCATTTATTTTTCCATCTTCATATGGCACCATTTTGAGCTTATAATCTATTAGTATCTTGTTTCTTGACGGAGTACTTTAATTATGTTATTTCGAGTCGATTAGAGCTTAGCACTTGCCATAGTCTTCCTTCGAGTTGCTTGTCCTTCCGTCATTTGCATTGATGAACTCTCATTATCACCGCCAAGAAATTGGCATAAGGACCATCTAACTCCTTGTAACCAAGTGAAGGATTTTTTTATTTTTTATTTTATCTCTTTTTCCAGCATAGTTACTAGCCATTTGGCTTCTATGAAGGTAATTGAACTTCACTTCAATTTCAAGATTCGAAATTTAATTGTCTTACCATATGCTCACCTCTCCACAGCAAGGCAAGAGGTCATAATGTACCAAGGTTGCACGCAGACAAATTAGGTGCATGTGTCCTTTGTATTTTCTCTGTCCATAAGGAAACTTCATTTGATGCCATTCATATAAATGAGCTTTCCTAAGTTAATGCTGACCAGACTCTGTTTGCTATCTTCAGGCACCACCAAAAACGTGTCTGTTCCCCAAGTATCCTTACAGTTAATCCATCAAATTAGCACCTGACCCAAATTCACACCCTCATGCCATCTGCACTTGCTTCCACGTTTTGCGTAGCCTTTTGATAGTCACTTAATGTAAAGTCTTGGGAGTAAATGTGTGGTCAGAACCTTGTCTACTACAGAGTACATTTCTGACCCGACACGTATGATAAAGAAATAAACAATCACAACCATCTAATACAATCTCTGTAAATGCTTGGAAAAAACAAAACAACAAATCTCTGTGGACAAACTACCAAGCCAAATATACATTGAGGCGCAAACAACCCCATACGTATAACTCGCAAAGAAAATCAAATCACATAAAGCTCAATGGGCACACCTGCCCAGAACACCACGAGTATAGTCCATTCTCCTTTCATATAAGAAACAAACTGAGCCAGGAAACTGGATGAGAAATTGTTTAACATTTTCAACAAAATTAGTCCTACATTACAATAGAGCTCAGTGGTAACCGCTGAGATAAAGAGTGATCAGGATTATTTCTCAACCAGCATATCTGATGACCCAAGTTAAACCCCTAAACTTAGCCCTAACTGCCTATCCCAATCTACTACTCCCCCTAACCTCCTCCACTAACCGTACTCTCATGCGCCTTAGAAACATACGCTCCACTGATCCTTAAACACAAACTCACACGCTCCATCCTTGATAAACCAGTCCTTTCCTCATTTCCTCCCCTATCTATGCTTTTCATCTTATTGAAGGAACTGACCAGGGGCGGATCTACACTGTATGGTGCGGGTGCACGTGCACCCGGTCAAATATTATTAGTAGTTTAAAAAAAAAAATTACTAAGTGCACCCCCAAAAAGGATTGACTCTTTAGAAAGGGAGGTGAACTTAGTAAACCACAACAAAATAAGTTACAGGCGTGTGAATTGAATTCAATCCTTTTATTTCATTGTTTCACTTTCGCCAACGCACGCGGCACGCCCACTTCCCAGCGACGACGAGAGACGACTCCAATCTCCATTCTTCATCGAGCTTCAATCCTCTGTCCTCGGGTAAGTATCCCAAACTCTCAAATCTCTCCTTTGACTTCTCTCTCTCTCATTCAAGTAAAATATAAATCTAGGGTTTGAAAATAGTTTTGGGGCTTTGATTTTTTTTTCAGATTTAGTGGGTGATTTATATATATGTGTTGATTAAAGGTTTGATTTCAAATATGTATGTGTTTGATTTTTAATTTTTTTTTGTCAATCACGCCACAATTTTTAATATATGTCATCATGTTTTTATTATTAATTTTACTTTATTGATTAAATGGTTATTTCATTGAATTTTTGTGTACGATATTTGGTGGTGTTATTGTTGATTATTGAATATGGACAAATTTCTCATCAAAAGAAAAAAAATTGGGGATGATGAAACTAGTTCTGGTGTTATTGTTGATTATTGAAAAAGATTTGCTTAGGAAAGTAATGAATGATGATGTTATTAAACGTTTTCAAAGCATGAAAATGCGTAGGGTATAAATTTAATTCGAATATTTGTATTGTTTTTCCCTATGAGACAATTGTATTCGAAGTTATGTATTGCAGTGTAATTGCGTTACGGAAAATTTTAGTATGAAGTTATGTAGTGTAAATTGTGCACCCGCAGTTAAGAAACCCTAGATCCGCCACTGGAACTGGCAATGGTGTTGTCTGGTGATTTTATAATTATTTTGCTTTATGCATATTAGTTCGAATTGATGATTTCATGATCAAGTGTTTTGAACTTGAAATTTACTTAAGTGTTTCGTATTGTATGGTATCCCTATCAAATTGGCTTGATATTTATGTCATTTTAATTAACTTCAACATTCTTGCAGACTGTTCTAGCATCTAACATTTCTGATGGTTGGATACTTGGATGGGATTGGATATTGGACCTGATTTTATCAAAACATTTGGTGAAGCTCTGGATACTACAAAACTATCATCATGGAGCACATACTCTATGATGGTGGACCATCCCGCAATCCTCCCTTGTAAACCCAACTAGGCCACGTGTAACCCAATTATTAGACCACGTGGCGAACTTCCTATTCTAGCTTTCAATCCACTGCTCCTTGGCTATCCCGATAAGTGGAGAAGACTTCCCCCGACCTTGTCTAATCGCGGGAAGTATGTAGAGGATAACGACCCGCGTATCGCGGGAAGTACGTAGAGAATAACGACCCACGTATCGCGGGAGAGAAAGATTCATCCACGGGACGGAGATACACCCACGGGAGACGATCCGTAGGACGAAGATGCATCCGCGGGAGACGATCCGCTGAACGGAGATGCAACCGCCGGAGACGATCCGCTGAACGGAGATGCGACCGCGGGAGACGATCTGCTGAACGGAGATGCGACCGCGGGAGACGATCCACTGGACGAAGATGCGTCTTCGGAAGAGATATAGTCGAGTAACGGAAACCTGTCAGTGGGAAAAGGGGGCAACACGTGCGAGGCATGAGAAAAAGTATTTCCAATTTCCTATTTCAGTAGCTATTACTGTTCGAGTTTGTGTCACAATATTATATTGGACTGAAGAAATTGAGAAAAATATTCCTATCTTTATCTCACTTGACTTCGTAAGTTTAAATGCATGAGGCTCAAATAATGAATTGAGGAAAGAACTGAGTAGCCTCTAAAATTGGTTTCATCCAATATACCTATGTAATGTTTGCACTTCTCTTACATCTATGTACGCCTCTTTGCTATCAATCTATCATTGAAGGCATTATGCCCTGGCATTATACAACCCCTACAAATGGGAAATAACAAAAGTTCAAGTTCTTTGGCAAAGATGTTAACCTGAGTAAGATTTTGTAGCAGCAGTTAGAACAATTTTACGAAATTTTTTGGCAGTATGTTACAATGGATACGCTAATTTAGTCGTTTCATTTTACTTTCACCTGTAAACTTCCTTCATACATTAATCTCAACACACACGTGCCACCGGCAGCAAAATTAGGCTCCATCCACCCAAAAGCCATTTTTTGAATTTCTAAATTCAAATTAACCATCATGATGTTCGGCATACATTTCATGCAGTTATCGATAATTACAACATTCAAGAACTTCTTCAAAAAAAATGCCCCAAAAAAAACACCCAATTTCAAACCTTCTTCCAGAAAATGCTCAACTTGACATTCAAAAGCCAAGATTAAGACGAATATAGAAAAGAAAAAAAACACCAAAATCGGGATCAGCAAACCAAAAACCCAATTGTATCATTTTGTGCAATTTCAGTCACAATTTAGTATAGTACATTTCAATTATCAAAAACGCATAGCATCATAACACAAAGAACATAATCTAGCACCCTAACTGTGTGTGTGAGAGAGCGAGAGAGGGAGAGAGAGAGATTGAAACCTCCTTGGGAGAATCTAGCACTAAGCTTAGCATAAGAAGACAGCTTGACATCGAGATCGCCTTCGATCTTGCGAGCCTCTTTCCTCAGTTCTTCCCAACCCGATTCCTGCAACGCCTCCATACTCGGATCCCCCGCCATTTCTATTCGGATCTCGAATAAAATCCTGACCCGTTGCAGGGTAATTTATCCTCACTTTCCTTCTTCATGAATTGGGCAGTTAATTCAGTTTGGATATGCTCTGTTCAAAACGGTCAGCCCAAGCCCGGTATTGCCTTAAAGGACGCCCCAAACAGGTTTAGTAATTGGCTCGGTCCGGTCCGGTCCAGTCCGGCCCACTTAGTTTGTAGAATTAGCTTGGCCCGTCATTTTTAGGCTTTGATTACTCGGCCAAATTCAAAAGTCCATTTTCTGGACAATATGGCAAAAATGTCCTTGAAATAATAATGTTAGGGGCAATTACCAATTGATCCCTAATTTTAATGAATTCAATCAACTAATTCATGAAATATGGGAATCTACCATCAGGTTCTTTCATTATAAATGGACACACATGCCCTTGATAGATTTGACAAAATTACACAAATGTCACCGCTTAAGTGACGTGGACGCATGTGGTGCATTCGCCATCTCCCCCTCTGCACTTTCTTTCTCTCTCTTCCTTTTTTTTCCCCTTAAAACTTTAAAATAAAATATCTTAAGATCTAGAAATCAAAAAAAAAAATCTAAAACCACTGGTGTGTTCGTATCGTCAATACGAATCAAACTAGTAACATCAACATATAATCTGGAGCAAATTTCAGAAGTTCACAGTTTTTACAAAGTTCACAGTTGTTTTTGTTAAGTTCACAGTTATTTTTTACATTTGTTCTAATAACAATTAAGATAAGTTTACAGTTGTTTTAGCTAAATTCATAATTTATGCATGAAAATGACTATTATTTACTTAATTCACAGATTTTTTTAGTTAAGTTCACAGTTGTTTTAGTTAAGTTCATAGTTGTATTTAGTCTTTTATAGCCTTTATTTTTGCAATTTTATGAGATTATTTGACCTATTTGTTAAGTTCACTGTTGTTTTTTGTTAAGTTCACAGTTGTTTTAGTCCTTTATGGCCTCTATTTTTGCAATTTTATGAGATTATTTGACATATTTGTTATGTTCACAGATGTTTTTACTTAAGTTCACTGTTGTTTTTTGTTAAGTTCACAGTTGTTTTAGTACTTTATGACCTCTATTTTTGCAATTTTATGAGATTATTTGTTAAGTTCACTGTTGTTTTAGTCCTTTATGGCCTCTATTTTTATAATTTTATGAGATTATTTGACATACTCCCTCCGTCCCACGATAATATATAAAATTTCCTTTTTGGATGTCCCACAATAATATATAACTTTCCTAAAATGGAAAGGAATCTTTACTATTCCCTCCACTCATTCTCTCTCCTACATTATTTTAATACTCACATCACCATTATAATTTACTATTCTCTCCACTCATTCTCTCTCCTATTTTATTTTTACACTCACAACACTTTCAATATAATACTTCCTCCTTAATTCCCGTGCATTGGCAAAAGCCTATATTATTGTGGGATGGAGGGAGTATTTGTTAAGTTCACAGTTGTTTTTAATTAAGTTCACAGTTGTTTTAGTTAAGTTCACAGTTGTTTTTAGAATTTTATAGTCTTTATTTTTATAATTTTATGAGATTATTTGACCTATTGGTTAAGTTCACTGTTGTTTTTTGTTAAGTTCACAGTTGTTTTAGTCCTTTATGACTATTTTTGCAATTTTATGAAATTATTTGACATATTTGTTATGTTCACAGTTGTTTTTACTTAAGTTCACAGTTGTTTTTTTTAAGTTCACAGTTGTTTTAGTCCTTTATGACCTCTATTTTTGCAATTTTATGAGATTATTTGACATATTTGTTATGTTCACAATTGTTTTTACTTAAGTTCACTTGTAACTTTTTACTCATTTTCTAATATTTTCGTAATAAGTTTGTAAACTCTTGATATCTTGATGTGAGACGGATGGAGAAATAATTAAATTTTATAAATAAATTTCAATCGAATTGAGTTGCATAAGAATTATAATAAGAATATTGTGAGATATAACTGCAACACTAGGAATTCCTCAGCAATCTCAAACGCCAATTCACCACGTAAAGCTTTGCAATACATATACAAAACAGTATTGGAAGCCGTATTGTGAAGCAACAACAGAGTCACCAAACTAGATCCAAACACAGTCTGCAATGCAAAAGCCCAGCTCCTCCACCCAATACTACTTGTACTTAACACTGTATTAGAATTCCCCCAAACCAAAATCCCAGTCAGGATCCCAAAAATCAACAGTAGCGACAAAGAAACCGATCTCATCCCCTTGACTAGCTTTGCACTACGCCACAATGGCTCGAACCCCCATTTCGATTCGGCCATAACAATCACTGGGGACAGTGCCCAATTCACTTGGAGATAAACAAATAACAATCTGATTACAACAAATAGAAGCAAGTAAGCAGCTTTCATGGTATTCGAATTGTAATCGATTTAAAACCCTAGAATTTCAACCCCTTTGATGAAAACCCCCACGAAGATGACGGGGACTAGGCAGATCAAGAGGTGGCGGAGTAAGTGGAGAAGAATTGGGTAGTGATGATATTGGATTGGTGGGAGAGGGAGGAGGAAAGGGTTGGATAGATGATTAAGGAGAAGGAGAGAAGGAGGAGAAAGAGAACGGATATGGCTAGGAAATGGCGGGAGTGGGCGTTGATGATTCGCTTTGATTCGGATAGAACGCCGAATAGGTTTAGGGCTTGGAACGCCGGCGGTGTTTCCATGGTGGTCGGAGGAGGAGGAGGAGGTGATTGTGAATTGATTGGGTGGGTGATTTTGGAGAGTAACGTAATGGTACACGGAATGTGTTGGATTTGGGAAGATTCAGATTATCAAGGGGTAGTTTAGGTGAAGGACTAGGTGGAATTATGATTATGATGTCGGATTAGTTGATTAAATTTTAAAATTCTTGTCTAAATTGCTCTTTTGATTCGGAATGAAGGACCCAGCGGTAATTTTTCCATAATGTTACTTCATTATTTTAGGATAGAGACATTTACAAAAAACTACTTTACTTTAAAAAGATGGAAATTATAAAAAAACACATAAGTTCGAAATTATAAAAAAAAAATTGGTTTTTTTTAATCAGTTTTGATCAAACAACTGATAATTTCAGTTATCAGTTTCAAACAACTGATAATTTCAGTTATCACTTGTTTACAATTGATAACTGAAATTATCAGTTGTTTGAAGCACAAATTACTTTTCAAACAACTGACAATTTCAGTTATCAGTTGTTTATAACTGAAATTATCACTGATAACTGAAATTATCACTTGTTTGAACAACTGATAACGAAATTATCAGTTGTTTGACCAAAACTGATAAAAAAAAAAAACCAAAAAAAAAAACTTTTTGTAAAAAAATAATAAAAAAAGTAGTTTTTTGTAATTTCTCATCTTACATGTTTTTTTTATAAATGTCATCTTTTTTAGTGAGTTTTTTTGTAATAAACCCTTTAGGATATTATGTCATTTGACAAAATAATCAAAAGAATATAAGCGGGATTTTACGACCAAGGCCATCTCAAGAGCCGGGTTATCGGCCTTTTGAATGGGCCCGCCTATTCAAGCCAGGTTTGAACATCTCCGTATATATATAGGTAACCAATATTTATATTAATTACGATTCATGTCAGATCGGGGTGAGCAAGGTTTTTATTAATCGGACCGGACCAATGAAAATTGGACTAAACCAATTTTTTGGTTTGGTCTTGGTCCAGAATTTTTAAAGAATCAAATAATTGGTCTGATCTCGATTTTGGATTTTAAAATTTGGTTCTGAAATCGGACCGGACCAATATATATATATATATATATTCACACACACAAGCCCCTTCTCCAACCTAGTTTCAACTTTGGAGGAAGTAATGTTCAAGTTTCATCGGGTGGATTCAACTTCAGCAGCTGAAGGTATGCTCAGCGGTCCTAATTTCTATCTGCGATTTTGATTTCATTGTTTAAGACCTTTAGAATGTCACCTCAACCCCCTCCCCCCCCCCCCACTGCCCCCAATTCAGGAAAATGGAAGGGTGTAGTTAGTTCATATTTAATTTAAACCAGTGGCTTGATTTTTGTGTTATGTCAATTTTGCCACCTTCAAGTTTAGGAAAGTAACATTTTTACCTCTAAAAACAATAATTTAAACAAGTGGCTTGATTTTTGTATTAAATAGTCAAAAGTAAAAAAAAATTATAGTATTGGTTTGATGCTGATTCTGGTACGTGTTCTATTGGTTCTGGACTGGCCCGGACCAATGTATTAGTTCTCACACCTATTGGATTGGTTTCGATTTTAATTTTTTGAGAACCGGACTATTGGTCTGATTCCAATTTTCTCTTTTTTTTCCAAAAAATGGATTAACCCGGACCAAGCTCACCCTTACATTGTCAGGTTTGAACATCTCCGTTTATGTATAGACAACCAATATTGCATTAATTTAAAAATACATACGTTTTTTAACTATACAACAATCGGATTATCCAAAGGTTTAGAACTAATTTTATACAAATGGGTGGTCCTGCTGTTGATGAGGATCGGAGGTAAAAAAAAAACGATTATGCTCTTATTAATAATCAAACGATCAAAATTACAAGAAAATTGGAACTGCATATACCTGGATCTTGGCAAATGAATTTGAAGGCTTGTTTTGATGACTTGAGAGCATACTAATAAACTAGGTTAAGTTCAAGCATCCATTGGGCCTATTAGTATACCCCTCCGTCATCCCACGTGACTAAATACTTAATTTCTTTTTTGTCTGTCTCACATGAGTGAGTGAAAACTGTCAAAAATAACAAAGGTTTTATACTATTTTTCCCCTCATTTTGTCTCCAACTTTACTTTTATACTTAAGGCTCCGTTTGTTTGGGGAAAAATGTTTTTCGAAAAACGTTTTTCCTATTTTTCGGTGTTCAGTAAACACCAGAAAATGGAAAAAATATTTTTAGAAAAATATTTTTCCCACTTTTCTAAGTAAATTTTAAATGATTAAATTAGGGGTAAAAAAAGAATCACAAAATCTTGATTATACACACTGTTAGTTAAAATTAATTGTATGTTGAATTAATGCGCTCGCCCAGAGTAGTTAGTTCTACAAACATAACATTCAATTTTTCATTGACAAGTAAATACGTAGTTATTATTTTTTTACGATATCTCACGTTAGAAACCGAGTAGAGGGATCGAATTCTTCCGCTCGCCGAGAGTAATACTTGACTTTCGACTTTGTAAAAAGAAATTATAACTTTAGTATTTGTCTTTGTTAATACATAATTACATGTAGGGAGAATGCGACATAAGTTTTAAAAAAAAGTATCATAATGTTTTTGAGATATTGACGTAGATATCGTCAATATCTTTTCCTTTTTGTACATATTTATCTTTTCCTTATTTGATAAATATAAATTAGCTTGGATAAATGATTAGCTTGATTTTAGTCATTAGTTGTGAGAGTGATAGACTACTTCTGCAACAAGGAATCTCATGTATATATGGAGCTATATTTGATTGAATCAAGCAAGAAAGTGAATGATATTTTCTCCTTCACATAAATTGTATTCTTAACTTGGTATCAGAGCCCCCAAGATCTGGCCACCATGACGATCGAAGCTAGTGGTGGGAAAGCCATGGACGAGAGTCGCTCTCCATTATTTCTATCGGCAAGTGACAATCCAGGTATAATTCTCACTCATGTCCAATTGAAGGGAGAGAATTATGAAGAATGGGCTAGGGTTTTCAAGGGATCGTTGAAGGCCAAGACGAAGACCGCCTTCATTGATTAAACGATTGAAAGACCTACCAAAGCAGACGAATTATAACTTTGGCAAACTGTGAACTCGATGGTGGTTTCATGGATCATTAACACCATCGAGCCGAATCTTCGTTCCACTGTGAGTTATGTGGATAACGCAAAAACATTGTGGGACGATTTGCGGGAAAGGTATGGACCAAGGGTTCAGCAATTGAAATTCGATCTAGCAAACTGCAAACAACAGAAAGGTGAAAGCGTGGCAGCCTATTACAGTCGTGTGAAGAAATTGTGGGACGACTTGAATGATTTTGATGCACTCCTAACCTATTCATGTGTGGGGTGCAAGTGCAATAATAGCACAAAGTTGGTTCAACGGCGTGAAGAAGAAAGGGTTCATCAGTTTGTTATGGGCCTTGAAACACCGAAGTTTGAGAACGTGAAGTCCTTCATACTGAACACAGAGCCCTTGCCTAATGTTAATAATGCATACTCTATGGTTACACGAAAAGAAAGAGTACGGAGAAGCGTGCATGAAGATTACCCTGCACCTGTCAGTTTTGTTGTTTAGACAGTTGTGGGATCAGGAGTACGTACAACTAGTTTAAAGGGGGAAAGAAAGGATATGAGTGTTATTTGCTCTCACTGCAAGAAGAAGGGACATAATGCAGATTCATGCAACAGACTTGTGGGGTATCCAGAATGGTGGGGAGAACAACATTTGAGGAACACAAAGGGAAGAGGCGGGGGCCAAATCACTTCTGCTACGGGAAAACATTCAGAAACATCCAATTCACAAGCCAACACGGTGCACACCAGTGAAGAGGGAACTGCTGGAATGATGGATGGAGATAGGGCTGGTTTGCTGGGCTTCAAGCCTAAACAATGGAGCCATTACAAGGAGAATGTACAGACACAGGTGCAGACAACTGATCAAACAACTGGTCGTATAACTGGCTGAATGAGTGGTAAGACAAATAATGAGTCTCGTCTTGTCGATAGCGAAGCTAATCGACACATAACAGATGATATTTCTTTGCTAAAAAATGTTCATTAGATTGAGGCTAATCACATAGGTTTGCCCAATTGAAGATATATGATGGCCACGAAAGAAGGCGTTACCATCGGATCACATCTACTTTTGAGAATGTTTTATATGCCCCCACATTCAACTGCAATCTGTTGTCTGTCTCTCAATTACTTAATGATTCCAATAATGTAGTGCATTTTTCTGATAATTATGTGTTGTACAGGACTGAGACACAAAGATTTTGAGTGGAACGGGTGAACAAGACGGGGGGTTATACTATTTGAGGGGACCAACAGGGATGCATGCTTGCATTATTAAAGAATATATGAGCTATCATTATGGCATCAGCGACTTGGACACCCATCAAATAAAGTAATTGATTTATTACCTTTTACTAGTCGTAATAGTATTAATAAGGACGTATGTGGAATTTGCTGCCAAGCTAAACAAAATAGAGACAAGTTTTTGCTTAGTGACAGTAATTCTATTTAAATTTTTTATTTAGTACATTGCGATATTTGGGGAGATTATCGAAAGACTGCAATGTGTGGAGCCATTTATTTTTTGACCATTGTGGACAACTGTTCTCGTGCTGTGTAGGTTTACTTGGTTAAATCTAAAAGCAATGTTTCCCAAATCTTGAAAAAAATTCTTGTCATGATAGAACGGCAATTTAATAAACGTGTCAAGAAGATTAGGATTGACAATGGGACATAATTTACTTGTTTAGAAAAATATTTTATTAAAAATGGCATTGAACAGCACACCACTTGCATTCGTACGTCTCAACAAAATGGAATGATTGAAAGAAAGCATAGATATATCTTGAATGTGTCTCGTGCTTTAATGTTTCAAGCAAAATTATCGGTGAAATTTTGGGCGGAGTTTGTATTAGCAGCATGGTACTTAATTAATCGTACCCCTTCAAAATTGTTACATGGAAAAAACCCCTTACGAAATTATTTTTGGAAAACCTCCATCTTACAAGAACATTAAGGTGTTTTGATCTCTGTGTTATGTTCATTATTCTCGGAAAGATAATGATAAATTTGCTAGTCGAAGTAGTCGATGTGTTTTTTGGGTTATCCTTTTGGGAAAAAAGGTTGTTAGTTTATGATCTTGATGAGCATAAAATGCTCATTTCTCGGGATGATTTTTTTATGGAAAAGGAGTTTTCTTTTGCTAGTAATAGGACTGATCCAAAAGAGAAGTATACGGATTCAGATATATTTCTTTGTGCACCCACTGATGTATTTACTTGTGAGGAAGATAGTGCTTGTATGGACGAACAGTTGCCTGGACAGTTGCCAGAACATTTGTCTGAACAATCTACTGAATAACCTACTGAACAAGTTCCAGCATAACACGCTGAACAAGATACATATACTAATCAGGTGCCCAAACAAGTGTAAGTGCCTGAACAGCCTGCAACTGCAACAGAGAATTTGTGTCGAGGTCAGGGAGCTAAAGTGTCTTCTACAAGATATCCATCGACTGAATATGATTTGGGCAAGGCTCACGTTGCTCATGGTCCCTCCCCGTCGCATTCACCTTTCCAAAAGAAATCTTCAGGTACTCATTATCCTTTATCACACCTTGTCAGTTGCACTAACTTTTTTATGGCACATCATTGTTTTTTGGCTACCGTTGACTCAGGTTATGAACCAAAACACTTTGAGGAAGAAGTTAAATCTCCTCGTTGGTGTGAGGCTATGAACAAAGAGCTTGACCCTTTCCTCTTGACCAGAATGGTACGTGGAAATTGGTAGATACTCCCATTGACAAGAAGGTGATTTGCAACAAATGGGTTTATAAGATAAAGTATAATGTGGATGGGTCCGTTGAACGTTACAAAGATCGTTTAGTCATTTTGGGAAACGGCCAAGTTGAAGGTGTGGATTTCAAAGAAACTTTTGCACCAACAATTAAGATGGTTACTGTCCGAGTTTTTCTTTCCATTGCTGCAGTTTGAGGGTGGTAACTTCATCAAATGCACGTTCACAATGCCTTTCTTCAAGGTGATCTTAGTGAAGATGTCTATATGGAGGTACCCTTGGGTCATCATGCTTCCTCTTCTTGTAAGGTGTGTAAACTCAAGAAATCATTGTATGAATTACGTCAAGCGCCTCGTTGCTGGTTTGCAAAGTTGTAAACTGCCTTGAAGAAATATGGCTTTAGACAGTCATGTTCGGACTATTCTCTCTTCTCTTACAACAATTCCGTTGTTGAACTACACGTCCTTGTGTATGTGGATGATTTGGTCATTGGTGGTAATGATCATGCGGTGATTCAGCGTTTCAAGGCATATCTCAGTAAATGCTTTCACATGAAAGACTTGGGACGTCTTAAGTATTTTTTGGGGCTTAAAGTTGCTAAACATACAGACGGCATTTTTCTTTCTAAATGAAAATATGCCCTTAACATTCTTTCCGATACAAGACTCCTTAGTGCTCGTCCAGCACTTACGCCTATTATCTATCTCACTATCAAAGCGTCCGGAGTTGTCATATAGTGTGCATATTCTTGCACAATTTATGACCAGGCCCAAGATTGCTCACTGGACTGGCACATTGCGTGTGGTTCATTATTTAAAAGCTCATCCTGGACAATGAATTCTCTTACGAACATCTTCCAATTTACTACTACGAGCCTATTGTGATTCTGGTTGGGCAAGTTTCCCTATCATGCGACGTTCTCTCACTGCCTATTTTATTTTTTTTGGTTATTCGCCGATCTCGTGGAAGAGAAAGAAGTAAGGCACTATTTCTTGCTCTTCGGTCGTGGCGGAATATCGATCTATGGCTAGTGCCAATTGTGAGCTTAAATGGCTACTTAGTCTTCTCAAGTCATTTGGAATTAAACATGATATTCTTATGCTTCTTCTATGTAATAATCAATTTGCCTTGCATATGGCTCAGAATCCTGTCCATCATGAACGCACGAAGCATATAGAAGTTGACTGTCATCTTGTGCGTGATGTTGTTCAAACAAGTGTTATCACAACTCAGTATGTTCACCCCTCCGCACAACTGGCTGATGTGCTCATCAAAGCTTTGGGCAGTCGACAATTTCTCCATCTACTGGGCAAGTTGGGCGTTTGTAACCTACACGCTCCAACTTGAGGGGGTGTTGAGATATTGACGGAGATATCATCAATATCATTTCATTTTTGTATATATTTATCTTTTCCTTATTTGATAAATATAAATTAGGTAGGATATATGATTAACTTGATTTTAGACATTATTTGTGGGATTGATATAAGTTCTTCTACAACAATAAATCTCATGTATATATGGAGTTGTATTTGGTTGAATCAAGCAAGAAAGTGAATAGTATTTTCTCTGTCACATAAATTGCATTCTTAACTAATGCCCCATAAGTTCTTTTTATGTTGTATTATTCATGTTTCATTATTCTGTAACATATTGTATCACATGACAGTGTATAATATTGAATAACTGAATATAATATTTCCAGGATGGTGGCATGTGGCGACCGGTTTCCAGCGTCGGTAATCAGTTTTCGGCGGTCAGCGACGGCAGGTATAATATTGATGATGATTTATCATAATTTTTAATTACTGCATATGAATACATTATAACATATTACTGGATAAAAACTAGTGGTTCATTTAATTTAATGATAAATTTGAGAAAAATTGATTTATCTCAAAAGAAATTTATGGGTCAAATTCCCTTCCCTCGCATGTATATTGGCACATAAGAAAAGAGTCGATCAATTCGCTTAAACTCCAATTTTATTATTCATATTTATTTCGCATTCATTCTTAATGATCGTAATATTGATATGAATCTATATATCTATATATCTATATATCTATATATAATGGCTCAAGTGCATAGAGAGCTTGAGCTCACTCATTTTTCCCTCCAAAATTTGTATTTAGACAAAATAGAGACTAAATACTTTTTCAAGCTTTCATTAAATTGCTTCATTGAATACCTTTATTTAATAAAGTACACTCATTAATATGCATATTTATAACTATTTTTTAAGTTTAATAAAAAATAAATCAAATAAACACAAATTGAAAATGAAGCTTCAATTCCGGTCAATTTGTATTTACACCACATTTTAATTTTCATAATTTTATACCTAAAATACTTTTTTTGAAATAATTTATTACCAGTACATTTAACGCACGGGTGTAACACTAGTTATTAAAGAATTTTAGTTCAAGCTTTATCAAATATTTCTTTCAGATAGATAAAGGATACAATACCCACAAACATTTTCAAGTTTAATAGATATATGATTTATTAATAAAATTTAAAAACAAAAGAAAAACAGAAAAATGATATAAATTCAATATTTTTTCATCCCCAACTACTTTCAAAATAGTTATAAAAGTTTAATAGATATATTCATAATTTTTAGTTAATATAAATTTTAATTATATTTTTATTTGGAATTGTAAGTATAAATTTTATTAAAAAGTTATTAATAATATTAATAATTGTGTAAATAAAATTGTTAATATAAATTTTATACTTGAATTATTTAGGCCAACGACTTTAAAAATAAACACTTTCATGTTTGAACATGGATTATATGAACATATATTATTAGTGAAAGTACTTAATAAAGTAGTGATCAATATTATAATTATTAATATGAAGTATAGGATATAATATAATATGTAGAATTCCATAATATAAGTATATCATTAAATGATGGGCATAATGATAATATCTTATATATCAATAGGTGTAGTCCCTAAATGAAGTGCCCCTTGGATTTCTATATAAAGGCCTATCCATCAAGCCTATGAATCACTATTTATTTTTACATTCTCATTCAGTCAAAACTCTTCCTAAGTACTTGAAGACTAAAGAGAATAAAAGGCACTCATCATTTAGAAGATCTACTCTTCCTACATTAAAGACTATCTTCATATTTTCTCAAGAACAAGACTAAAGAACATAATCATGGAATCACAAGGTACACGCTTCCGTCTTCTTCTTCTCCTCTTCTTAATCTAGTTGTGAGACGGTTCATGTTTAATGGATCGTTTAATGTTCCAACATTTCACCCCTTACTACTTTCAACTCAGCCAACTTTATCAACATTTTAGGTCAAGTCAGCATTTTAATATGTCAACATGCCATATAGGAATGATTTAACGGTGTTATGGACGAAACCCTGACGGAAGAACGATATTAACAAATAACATAAGGTAAGAGGGAAAATGAAAAAAAAAACATTTAGAATTAAAACGAAAAAGTGAATATATATATATATATAGCTATAGTATAAATGAAGGGTGTTTTTTGAACAGTTGAGTGAACAGTTACATGGGTGGAAATGACCCTTTTGCCCTTACTATTCACTTCCTTTCCTGTTATGCCCTCCCACCTTTGTATGTCGTGCGACATACATGTTTTGTTTTTTTTTTTTTTTTTTTTTTTAAGATATATAAAAAAAAAAAAAAATCTCACGCGCCCCACGGGCGTATGTAGGAGATTTATGTTAATTAAAAAAAAAGACCCGTGTCCTCGGACACGGGCATATGTACTAGTATATATATATATGTTGGGTCGGGGAAGAAATAGGTAATTAACTCACGTTGACTATTCTTTCTTGGTCTCTTTCTGATTTTCAAAACGTGGTTCGCTCTCATAGACGACCAAATTGTGATTGGCTCACCTATTTGACATATTTTTTCAATATTTTTGAAGTATTTTTGTATATGTCTCATTTTTATGTTTTATTTTTTTAAACCTTTTATATATGTCTCATAATAATAAGTGTTACTACATTTTTCATATATGTCCCAATTGAAAAGTTGTTTTTTTAATAAGAAATATTTCTTTCGTTCCATCCGTAACGGCACAAAATTAATTTTACACGAAAATTAACTAGAGAATATGATGAAATAAGTATTGTGAGTATAAATTAAATGTGACATTTATTATGTATTAGCAGATGAAGATGAAGTATTATATAAAATGAAATAGTCTAATATTGTTAATCAGCTGGGTGGTTGCAGAGTAGCGTCACCAATAAATATTATTTCTCCATCAATTAATAAATAATGAAAGGGAGTAGCATAACATAAATATTGACCAAGGATAATTGTATAAATTCAAAAGCTTATTAAATGATTTTTCACTTGGAGATTAGCTAGTTAGTTGTAATGTAATTAAGTATAACAAATTAATTAATTGCAAATGGGACAATTAGTATGGACTATGGAAAGTGGGAGAGAATATATATTGCCTCTACAAGTGCTTGGATGGCCAAACCTATAAAATGGTACCAAACCAATTTCTTGCATTAGGAGATTATGATGTAACCTACCAACCAAAATATATATATATATATATATATATATATATATATATATATATATATATATATATATATATATTTTTTAATTCAATTTGTATTGAAATATGAGTGTTGTTAATGGTGAAGATTTATTTAAATTTTGATTTTATATGTCATTTGTGTGTTTTATAAGTCTATAACTTATTTATTCGGACGCACGTCAATTAAAGATTTGTCGACCAAATTTAAATTTTATAATTTGAATAGTTTCAAATTTGACATTTTACACTTTTAACTTTGCATTTCACCCAAATCTCATCGAACCTTCCATCTTGATCTGAAAAAAATAAATCTACTATTCCTATTTTGAATACTAACATAATCAGTTTCGAGAAAGTTTAAATTCACATTGATTAATGATATAAACAAATTTAATATTTAATTAATTTTGATAAGAGTGTCCACACAATGATAAAAGCTTTTTTTTTTTAATGATTTATTGTGGACTCATTCTCCATAATTTACAAATAAATACTTTTTCCGTCCCATCATAAAATGAATTTTGCACACAAATTAAGAAAAATATATAGTTGAGTAAGGATTGTGAGTATAAAAAATGAGGTAGGAGAGAGAAAATAGAAAGTGAATAGACGGTGTTAGCATAACAAGTGAGTTTTAAGCGGAATAAAAGTGATGAGACAGACCAAATACATATGGCCCAATGTCCAGATCATCCCAAATGTATGTCAAAAGAAGTGGGAATATTAAGCAACCCCAATTCTATTAGCCCATCAGTGGAGATTAGCCGACCTATCTCATTGTCTGGCCTTACTTTATCCCGACGTATCTTCGTTCGACATACGATCCCATCCTTCAGCTATCTTTGCTTAAACAAAGCACGAATTCAGATCGCCCTTGATCATTTAGGTGACCACGACCAATCCTCACGTGCGTCTATCCACGCCGTTATTTGTAAACGCCTCCTACATTCTTGGAGACAGTTACGCTAACAACATCTCTGTGATCTTAGTGATTCATAATGATCCTATAACACAACTATAAATACCAGGCAACATCCTACGTTAAAAGGCAATGTAATCTTAGCAATTTGAGATTAAGTCATTTTCTATACTGTTTTATAAACTCGTAACACTATATCTCATCATCACGCCGCAGGGTTTTAGCCGAATACCATTCCCGCAAGTCGTTTGTTCATGATTTCAGGTCATAGTAGCTGAAGTACAACCTATTGCTGGACTATGGCTGATTTTGATCGTTTTCTGCATCATCGGTTTGGTTCCATTGGCGGGTAGCGAAAAACTATATACCTTGAAACTTTACATACTTACAGACACGGTATCTGAAGGACACACTACTACCGCCTCAAGTGATCTATTCAACGAGAATATCGATGGGAACAACCATGGCATGGAAGTGGGCGCTAGGAACCGTACTGCTAACCTGCCTCCCCCTCCACCTGGATTCCCCACAAGGAGGCCACTCGATCCAATAGTACGGCAGATGGAATAGGAATACCAGACTGGAGAAGGGAAAAAAGGCACATGGTCACCCAAGGGAATGCCCAGCAAGCCAAGAAAATCCAAACAGGTTGAACAGTTGCAGGCGACCTGCCTGGTCCCTCAGCTTCTCACCCTAGTAGGAAGGAGATACTGTTAGAGCGAGCAAGAGTATTGCAGAGCTTGCTCGAGGTACAAGATGAATTACTTGAGCTACCAGAGCCTCCTAAAAAGGATGACCGAAGATCATAAATGGTGGCTCCATCCTTAACTTCACATAGATGTGCTAATGAGGCCCCTAGGCCAAAAGGAGGAGAAAGGAGGAATGACAGGCCTCCTCCTACCCACGTCTTAGTTGACCGTACTGGAGATTTGAGGGATAGACTTAAAAGTCAACAGGAACAAACAGATGACTTAGCACAGAGGAGGCAACTTGATGCTGACAAAGTCCGGGGTAGGTCGTGTCACGACCCCAATATTAGGCACTATTTTAGCACACGTTGAGCACGTGGGTTTCGGGTGGTAATATATCATCTTATGCATTTTATGCTATTAGTTGGCTTTATGTGTTCATTTCTATGCTTTGATGACTTATATGAAGTTTAGATGGGTCATTAACTACCTTATGTGAATCTAGGGTGAAAATGAATTAATCTTAATTATAAAAGGGTCTAAGTGGAATAAAAATAAGGTGTGTAGTGATTTTATAATATTTGAAATTTTAAAGTATTAAGTTTATAAAGTTGTGAGGTGCTTATAGTTGTAAAGAATGATAGTTAAAAGTGTTAGTGCTTTTGCCTTGAATCTTAGAGGAGCTTTAGTGTAAAATTGAGATAATTATCCATGGTTTATCAAAAGGAAATTCACTCTTCACTTTCTCAGTACTCTCTTCTTCTCTAAAAAGCCATGAAAGCCAAACCCTAAGCTCCACCTTCTAAAAATTTCACACCCTTCAATACCTTTTCGTTTTCAAAACCGATTGCGGATTCTTGTTCGTGGTGACGAGGGGATCGCGTAGAGCCGGTCAAATAAATATTCCATTTCGCACTAATTAGGTGAGTTATTATGATTTTCTTCCAAAAGTTGTTCATCCTATGATTATTGTTGTTATTGATATTGTATAAGTGATTTTTGGTGGTTTTGGATCAATTTTATTTAGTAAGATTGGTTTTGGAAAAAATGGAATTGAAATGAGTATGGGTTGGTTGTTGTAGTATCAAGAATAAGGGTGGGTTAGTATGAATTTTATGGTGTTATTGGTCCAAAGGGAATGGTTGCATAGCCTTATGGCATGTAGTTGGTTATAAAATGATGTTGGTTAGTATTGGATTATGTTGGAAGGGATATGGAATGGTTTGGGGTGGTATTGCTGATGTTTGGTACTGATTTGGTACCTTAAAACAGAGTAAGTTTAGTTGCTGAAGTTGTTGCTGAATTCTGGTTTCTGGACAGAGGGCACGACTCGTGCTTTGTGGCACGAGTCGTGCACGAGTCTTCCCTTGATGATTTGCCTAAGTCGTTCCCTATTAGGGACGACTGGTTCTGGAGGGGTATGCAATGGGCGTGCCCTGGGGCACGAGTCATGCTTTGCCCTGCAGCCTCTGAAGCATTTTTCAAGGCCTGGAAACCTAATCTACTTAGGATATACATGAACCCTCTTTAACTAAGATTAAATTAGAACACTTTAGCTACACAATGATGTCTTACTTGGTTAAAATGGAATTGTGAAAGGGGTTAAAATATTGTTCGGAAAATGCTTCGTTCGACATACGATCCCATCAGTGGAGACCAGTCGACCAAGCTCATTGTACGACCTTACTTGGTCCCGACCTAGCTTCGTTCGACATACGATCCCATCATTGAACTATCTCTGCTTAAATAAGGCACGAATTGAGGTCGCCCTTAATCATTCAGGTGACCTCGACCAACCCACACGTGCGTCTATCCACGCCGTTATTTGTAACCGCCTCCTACATTATTGTAGACAGTTACGCCAATATTTTCGTGATGTTAGGGATTCATAATGATCCCATAACACCACTATATATAACAGACAACATCATACGTTAAAAGGTAATGTCATCTTAGATATTTGAGATTAAATCGTTTTCTATATAGTTTTATAAACTCGTAACACTATATTTTATCGGATGGTATTAGTCGGATACCTACCAGCAAATCGTTTGTTCATGGTTTCAGATAATAGTAGCTTGAGTACAACCTATTGCTAGACTAATGTTGATTCGGATCATTTCCTTCATCATCAAGTCTTATTAATAAATATGTATTAAAAAAAAATTTTGGGGACATATTTCTTCTATAATGTGATATTAAAATGGGGCTTTTAATTTTTGTTTTTTATTATGAGACGGATGAAGTGTGTCAGAAGATTAAATCCTTTTTCACTACTATAGTTATTCTTCTTAGCATTTTGTGATTCTCTCATGTCAACATTTAACTAATTAATGAAATTTTTTTATTGAAAATTGGTGAGGAAATGACATTTTCAGAATAAAAAAAACAAAAAAACTCCTTATGAAAAAAGCTACTCTTTAGTTCTACAATGATAAAAATTCGTTTGTTTAAAGAACAAAAATAAAAATAAAAAATGTAATATCGCATAGAGTAACTCTTGTGAAAAATTAGTTTTTTTCAAAATGTTATAAAAAAAACTAGTTTTCAGAATTGTTCATCACTTTTATTAGTTAGACTTAATACTTTAAAACTAATTTTTTCCATATATTACAAAAAAAACTAATTTTTTACAAAATTTTAGCTACCGCATAAGATATCCTTTTTTATATTTAAGGAGACAACTTTTTAACAAATGTTCGGATAAAAAGATTTAGATAGAAAGAAGGTACGACTCTGGTTTCTGAGTGGGCACTTTTTTTTATAGCAAATCTTATAAAGAGAATAATTAAACAAAATCTTCACTCTGGTTTGTGAGTGGGCACATTTTTTATTTTTATAGCAAATGCAACTTCATTTATCCTCAAATCATATTTTCTCTGTCTCAAAATATTTTTAATTCTAAAATTTTTGAATAACTCTTGTGAAAAACTAATTTTTTTTTTTTCAAAATGTTATAAAAACTAGTTTTTAGAACAGTTCATCACTCTTATTAGTTAGACTTAGTGCTTTAAAACTATTTTTTTTCTTATATTACGAAAAAACTAGTTTTTTGCAAGATTTTGGCAAAATTTTTACATATATATATTAAGAAAAGCAATCAATAAATATTAAATAGACTAAATTACCCTTTAAATATATCAAATACCTAGACAATTAAATATTTTTACAATAGCAACTATCTAATCATAGTTTAGATAAAATGTGTCAAAGTTTTTTAAAAACCGTAAAACTGTAAATATTATGGGATAAAAAGTAACATATTCTATGACGGAGGAAATACAATTTCAACTGTGAGTCCTATTAGACTTGGCAATCGGGTCGGGTTGAGCCGGATTGAAGCGGGTAACGGGTTGAGACGAGTAATACATGTTACAACTCATTTAACATACGGGTCGAATGAGGCGGGTCGACTCGGATAACCCGATAAGCTTAATTCTTTTTTTTTTCTTTTGAATTACTCGGCTAGAAAAACTAATTTTCAAAAATAAATTATTTTTTTTGAACCGACGATGGGGGTGGGGGGTGGTGGGGGCAGGGGGTGGTAGTAGTGAGTGGGGTGGGGCGGGGGGTAGGGGTGGGGGTGGGGTGGTTAAAAATAAATTTAAAATGTTTAATTTTTTTTTAACCCGGGGTGGGGGTAGAGGTGGGGGCTGGGGGCGATAGGGATAGGGCTGGGGTGGGGTGGTTAAAAATAAATTTAAAATGTTTAATTTTTTTTGACCCGAGGGGTGGGGCTGGGGTGGTTAAAAATAAATTTTTAATTTTTTTATTGACCCTGGGGGGTTAGGGGTAGGGGTGGGGACCGGGCGGGTAGGGGTAGGGGTGAGGCCGGGGTGGTTAAAAATAAATTTGAAATGTTTTTTTTTTTTTTTTTGACCGGGAGGGGATGGGGTAGGGGTGGGGTGGTTAAACATAAATTTAAATGTTTTAATTTTTTTGACCCGGGGTGGGCGGGGTAGGAGAGCAGGAGGGTTGTTAAAAAAATTATAATGATTAAATTTTTTGACCCCACGGGGGGTAGTGGGTGGGTGGGTGGCAAGGGGTAGTTAAAAAAATTAAAATGATTAATTTTTTTTTGACCCGACTGGGGGAAGGGGGAAGGGCATAGGGGTGGGGTTTGTTAAAAAAAAAATTTAAATGATTAAATTTTTTCTTATCCAATCCGATGGGGGAGAGGGGGTTGGTGGGGTGGGTGAGGGTAGGGGCAGGGGGTTAAAACTAAATTTATTTGGTTCATCTCCTTATCAATATAAATATAATGAGTTGAGATGGGTTGACGAGTTGACCGCTTTAACCCGCTAAATTTAACGGGTTAAAGCGGGTAACTCGTTTCAATCTAAAATTGTTAATGAGTTGAATTGAATCGGATAATTAACGAGTTGGATTGAGCGAATTCTTGAATTATGGGTAAAAATTGACAGGCATAGGCCTAATCCTATAATACATCAAGTAGTTATCTAACCAGAGTTTAAGGGAGAGGAATCTTGATGTTCCTTTTAATTAGTTACATCTAGTAGCCCTATAATACAATACTTCTTGTTATTTGTATGTCAATTTTCACTCTTTACCCCCGTTTACTTACTCAAATTATCTGATTCGACTTGTCTTATTAATATGGATGGGTTATAACGAATTGATCCGCTTAAATCGTTAATTTTGTGAGTTGAGTGGCACCCGAACACGACTCATTTACCCGCAACTAAAATGGGTTGTAACGAGTTTTTTCGCCACGACCCATTAAGTCGTCATTATCCGACTCATACCCAACTCGACTCGTTCATTTGACCGATGTATTTGTACAAAAATTAGGCGTAAAGTACCACAATTTATATCTAAGATAATTAATCACATTGAAATATTGTAGCTCGAAAATCTCCTTACAATAAAGTTTATGATACATACATTATGGAAATATCTGTAAATATTTCAACTAAAACTTTTCCACCTCAAACGTTGCAATCAAATTGTAAGATAAGGTCCGTTGGGTTTGTGCGGTGCTAATGTAACGATGGCTTATATGGGAATTTGACTCATAAATCTCTTTTGGGATAAATCACTTTTTTTTTTCGAGTTTCTTATTAAATTAAATGTCTCATAAATTTTATTCAATATGCAGTAATTAAAAGAGGCGAAATTTCGCAACTAAGCAGCCAGCTCTTCGCGACTATAAGGTCACGGCTCAACTCACAACACTCTGCAATTGTGAAATGCTCTAAAGAAATCTGCTCCTCTTCCCAACTCCCCCGCTGCATGAGAAGGCCAAGACACCGCCGCTCTTTACGCCGTAATTAAAAATCATGATACAGCATCATCAATATTGCCGTCTGCCACCACCACCACTGCCGGCCGTCGCCGGAAATCGGTCACCGGATATCTGTCGTCGCCAGCCACCATTCATTAAGTATTATATTCAGCTATATATTATCGTACACTGTTATGTGATGTGATATATTACAAAATAATACAATATGAGAAAGAATTTATGAGACATTATAATACTTTTTAAAATTTATGGGACATTCTTCCTATTAAAATTGACAGAGGCGGTCATGATCAGTATTTCTTAAATGAGATTAGTGACATCTTAATCAAGCTTTTGTTAGGCACGAACGTAAAAGGATTAAAACAAACTCATAATGATGACTTGCTAGTGATTGATGAAGACAATAAATCACTATTTTTTTAGTACTAAACAACTTTAGTAACATAGATTTTTTAGGTACCAAAATAAAAATGAGTTAGATATATATCCTTAAAATGTAAGAACGACAAAGCATGCATTGTGTTCTAAGTTTGAACATTTTGTGGTAACCTTTTGGTTGAAAATGGCAATTCACTTTAAAATGATGAAAAATGGTTAATGACATTACAAGCTCTTCTAGTTTATCCAGGGCCGGCTTAATAGATTATCCAGGGCCGGCTTAAGACGAGTGCAGGATAGGCGTCAGAGCTCAGGCCTACAACAAATGTAAAGGGCCCCCCAAAATTTCTAGTTATATGTACTCCCTCTCCGTCCCGCTCGAAGCAGATTTTGGCCAACATCATTTGACTCCAACATAAACGCAAATCTAATTATCTTATCAAATTCTAAAAATCGTTATTCATAAACAATTTAATGATTTATCAATAACAATTTTTAAAATTTCAATATAATGATTATATTTGCATTAATGCCGTGGCCAAAGCCGAATCGACGCGACTAAAAGTGCCCTTTCGGGCGGGACGGAGGGAGTATACTCCTTCTGTCCCATAAAATCTTACCCACTTTATTATTTAGGGTATCTCACTTAAAAATACACTTTTTTAAAAAGAAATTTTTTTAATATTTTTTTATTCATGGGATCCACTTGTCATACTCACAACAACTATTCACTTACTATTATCTACTCTATTTTCTCTTTCCTACCCACTCACAACTCCTACTTTATAATTTTAATAACATTATTCTTTGTTTTTGGTGCGAAACAGTAAATGGGTAACCTTTTCTTCTGAGATGGAAGGAGTATAGTATATTCATTTTTTGTTTTATTTTTTGTTTATTATTTTTTTAAAGTGAAGTATAAATTGATTATTTTTTTATAAAAAAAAACACTATATATGTGATAAATATAACACAAATAAGAGACATGAGGGAGCCCATTAATAACTTGTATTTTTACTTGGCACGATTATGTGGTATGATATATTATTTGGTATAAACTGTGAGCAAAAACTTTCACTATTAGTTTATTATCTATAGTTAAAATATGGCCGATTTCCTCTAGGGCCTTGGGCGAGATTTAAATCCAATTTAAAAAATAATATTTAGTTAATTTTTCAGACACCTCTCTGTAATACAAAGACATAATTATCCTTACTTTCTTGCACGCGTGTGACGCGGTTAGTCCTCAATTCGAAAACTGAAAATTATATTTTAGTCACTGAAACTTTTAAAATTATATACTCCCTCCGTCTCACGTAATTGTGTATCAACTTTTTGAGTGTGAGAATTAAGAAAAAGTAGGAGAGAGAAATAGGTGGAGGAGGTGTTTGTGAGTATGAAAAATTAAATAGGAGAGAGAATGAGTCAGAGGAATAGTTAGGAGAGAGAATGTTGTGAGTGTAAAAGTGAAGTAGGAGAGAGAATAAGTGGGTGGAATAGTGAATATTCTTTGCCATTCTGGACAGTCCACACTAATGTGGGACGTCCCAAAATGGAAATAAATCCACACTTACGTGGGACGGAGAGAGTATTGGCCACTAGACTTTCTAACATTTCAGATCAGTCATTGGATTCAACCAAAAAAATCTAAAATTTCAATAATAACAACGAATTGCTCTCATAATTTACACATTTACAACTCTTATAAGTTAATTATAAGACTACTTTGTCTCTTATAATTAACTTATAAGACAAATTTTTCAACCAAAAAAATCAAAAATTTCAATAATAACAACGAATTGTTCTCATAATTTACATATTTACAACTCTTATAAGTTAATTATAAGACTATTTTGTCTCTTATAATTAACTTATAAGACAAATTTTTCAACCAAAAAAATCAAAAATTTCAATAATAACAACGAATTGCTCTCATAATTTACACATTTACAACTCTTATAAGTTAATTATAAGACTACTTTGTCTCTTATAATTAACTTATAAAACAAATTTTTCAATCAAAAAATCAAAAATTTCAATAATAACAACTAATTGTTCTCATAATTTACACATTTACAACTCTTATAAGTCAATTATAAGACTACTTTGTCTCTTATAATTAACTTATAAGACAAATTTTTCAATCAAAAAAAATCAAAAATTTCAATAATAACAACGAATTGCTCTCATAATTTACACATTTACAATTTTTATAAGTTAATTATAAGACTACTTTGTCTCTTATAATTAACTTATAAGACAAATTTTTCAACCAAAAAAATCAAAAATTTCAATAATAAAAACGAAGACAAATAGAGTAACTGATCAACCAATACAGAAATGAAGTATGATAAATGAAATTAAAGGTGTGTTAGACATGTGTCCAAGCCTTTGTTTCAGCTGGTCATCACTAAGGTCAGAAATGAATATAAGTCAGCATCGCCCATATATGAACAAAATGAATGAAATCTGCACATCAATTGGTTCATCAGCTACACAAATGAGGCATGAATATAATATCCAAAACTTCAAAGAAATTATAATGACAATACGTAATGTAAGAAAAATAAATGCTTAAAAGAACATCAATAACTGTTTGACTTGGGAATAACTGGATCATCAGAATGCTTAGAGAAACAGTATTGGCATTATAATCTAAGTTAGTCAACATACATTTTTCTTTCCATTTTGATAAAACCACGAAATCTTAAGCACAAGACACATGCCTATCTCAGGAGTGGACAAGTCTCCCAGACGAAGGGAGAAATGGTAGTAAATTTAAATCATCAAAGGACTATTAGGCATAATTTAGTGACATGTCTTATTCTCAAATTAACTAATACTAGAGCCGTCAAGTTGGGACGGTCCCGTCGGGACGTCCCGTCCCGCCATACAAATGAGACGGGATGGGACGGAATATTTTCGTCCCGTCCCGTTTTCGTCCCGTCCCGTATCGTCCCGTTCCCGTCGCGGGACAACTTATTTTTATCCCGTCCCGTCCCGTTTTCCCGTATTGACCCGTACACTTATCTTTCTCTGTAGTTCTTCTGATTGGAATAGTTCCTTCTGGGCAGAATTCGTTAGAACTTGCCCATAGCTGATAGGTCTCCATTCTCACATCTGTGAGGTTGCTAACCTTTGGTCTCACTGGTGGTTCCTGGATTCACCACAAGAAATGGACTCTCTCAAACAGTTGGACACAAAAAAAATCCAAAAACCCAACTGGATTTCCATTATGAACCAAGACTAATTATGAGTTTTGTGTGTGTGTGTGTGTGTGTGTGTGTGTGTGTGTGTGTGTGTTTGTGCTCTGTAAAAAGAAACACAAAATGAGTGTGAAGTCATGTAAGCACCAATGGCTTCTGTCCTTTGAGCTGAGGATGGTCAAAGGCTGGTTGTAGGTGAGAAAGAACACATTCTATCACATCTCCATCAGGACTCTGTTTCAAAAACAGAAACAACCCAATTTGTCAAAACTTCAATTTA
This sequence comes from Adenophora triphylla var. japonica, assembly GCA_022495995.1. Classification (NCBI taxonomy): domain Eukaryota; kingdom Viridiplantae; phylum Streptophyta; class Magnoliopsida; order Asterales; family Campanulaceae; genus Adenophora; species Adenophora triphylla. The sequence continues at coordinate 80,427 of JAFEMH010005113.1, forward strand.
AACAAAATGAATGACCAAATTTTGTCGACAAAAATTTGGTAATTCATTTTGGGACGGAGGGAGTATATCGAAAAACCATCAAAGTTAAGAACATGCCTGACCTGAATTGTCTTGACTGAAGGCTTGTTGATCTTCCTTAAGTGAGCTCTGATTCTCCTTAGCTTCTGCAACTCTTGACTTGGGTTGAAAGTTTGGTTGGTGGGATTTAATAAAAATGTTTACATTTGGCCGTGGCCTTGGCGCCTAGTCAACGCTTATCTCTCCTAGTCAACGGGTCCCGCATGGGTCCTGCGGGATCCCGCGTCCCGCAAATGGGACGGGATGGGACGGAGTATTTTAGTTCCGTCCCGTTTTGTCCCATCCCGTCTTGTCCCGTTCCCGTCGTGGGACAACATAATTTCGTCCCGTCCCGTCCCGTATTCCCGTATTGACGGCTCTAACTAATACTTACATGAGTTCATCAATGTCAAAGAAGATGAAGGGGCTCGAAGGAGAAATGATGTCGGAGAAGATGAAGGGGCTTGCCGTCACTGGATCTAAACGGATCTGGACAGATCTAAAGGATTTTGGACAAATCTAAACGGATCGGAGAATAAAAAGTCATCGGAGTAGGCCATGACCTATAAGTTCGCCGGAGAAGACATGGAGAGAGAAAGATAAATAGAGACGGAGGCGGTAGTGTTGCATTGCCGGAGAAGTAGCGAAGAGAGGAAATCGCCGGTCGTCGGAGATGATGAAGGAGCCGGAGAGAGTTTGAAGAAAGAGAGTAACGGTGTGTGTGTGTGTAGAGAGAGAGAGTGTGTGGGAAGAGATCAAAATGGGAGGGAAGAGGAAATGACGTGAGGGGAGGGAGGATAGGAGGAGCCTAGGGTGTCTGGGGAATTTGAATATGGGGATAACTCTTTATTTGAGATTTACAAAAATGTTTTCTTTAAGGGGAAAAAAACTGGTCAGAGGGGTCCTAGGAAAATTTTTCCTTAATTTTTTTTTAAAAGTATAACATATGTGAGATAGATGTAAAATCTACGTTTTCAATAAACCTTTGTAGCATTAGGAAAAAACAATTGGATGAAAATGAACATGATGATGAGAAAATACTATAATTTGATAATTTGAGAAGTCTTTTAGAATAAACTATTTCATAGTTATTGTGGATATAGTAGTTATCTTATTAGCTAACATGTTTAAGTAATTAAAAACATTCGAAAATATATTTAGATTTTATGTGACTTAAACTACTTACCGTCCTTAGAATACGATAAATTAAAAGAATATTGCACAAAGTTTACTACTTCATTTTTCATATGTCAGATGTTAATCAAACCATTTCTTTTCTGAATTGAAAGTGTTACTTTGCCAAGTGGGTCATTGTTAGGGGTGTAAATGGTTTGGTTTGGTTTGTTTTAGGCCAATTTACATACCAAACCACTAGTTACCGATTTGGAAAAATCTCAAACCCATTCGAACCATAAAAAATTTCAAATCGAACCGAACCAAACCACCATGACTTGGTTCGATTTGGTTCGAACCGTGGTTTGATTTTACGGTCCGAACCGTGGTTTAAACCACAATTCAAATCATGAAATAGAACACAATTTAAACCATTAATTAAAATATGGTTTCAGACTACACAATTTATTGTCATGTTTGTTTGTATTTTCCAGACATATCATACATAAAAGATTCAAAATTTAAATGAAAATTGTAATTCAATTTTTATGATAAAAACAGGCAATTTGAGTACTTGTAATGGTATGTGCTAAAAAGTGAATTAAAATTATTACATGAAGATTAATTAAAAGAAAAAGGGTTATGGGCTAAAACTTATGAATATAATTATGTGTTTTCAAATCTAAATGTGAGATGCAGATAAAATATATGCATATCTACGGTTAATATATTGAACGATTTGGTAGTTTGGTTTGGTGTTTCGTTCTCGCGATCTCGAACCGTGGTTTGGGGATTCAGACCGCAGACCAAATCGAGTCACACGGTTTTACAATTTTTGAAAACCGAACCAAATCAATATTGCTTGAAAATCGAACTAAATCGTGTGTTTTGATTTGGCTCGGTTCTGAACCACAGTTTGGACTGAGCCACTTATATCCCTAGTCATTGTCAACTATTAAAATACTTGATTTTTCAAATATATTGATTGTTATCCCAATGTTAGCATTGCTTATCAAGTTTTGTTAACTACGCCTATGCCTATGACCATAATGTCATCTGAAAAATGTTTATAAAAGTTAAAATTATTGAAAACATAATTAAGTTAAAATTACTGAAAACATAATTAAGGTCATCAATATCTCAAAAAAGGTTAAACGATCTTTTTATAACGTGTATTGAGATGGATATATTAGAAAATTTGATGATGATGCAATTATTAATGACGTTTCATCTTTAAAAATTTGTTATATGATCATAATGTGTTTGTTATATTCGTCTTATTTTTGTCCTATTTGAGATTTCAATTTATCGAAGTTTCATTTGCTCTAGTGCAAGTCCCTGACTTTCTTCTTCGTACTTCCTAATGCTTAAATGTTAGGATATATGTTTTGTATTTTTTTTTCTCTTTTAGCGTTTTCATTTTTTTTAGTTATATACCTAATTATATATGTATATGTTATAAAATTTATTAGAGTTTAGCAAAAATAGACAAAAAAAATTTAAAAAAAATTAGGGTCCATTCATTTGAATTCACCCCAGGCTTATAAGAAGAAGTTATAGATGGTCCTGAGAATATCAAAAGGCTAAAAAAATTAGGGTCCATTCATTCGTAATTGAGTAGGCTAAAACAGACCTACTCAATTACGATTGGGGTCCATCGCACCCACTAAAATTTCAAAAAAAAAAAAATTAATTTACGTGATGTTCTAGCTTACAGTTAAAACAATAAACAAAAGAAAAAGAAAAGAAAAAGAAAATTGTAGAAAAGAGAGAGGAGAGAGAGAAAGAACAGCAAGAAAGAGAACAACATGTCGTTGCCTACATCCATGACTACGGAACCGGCGATTGTGAAGCTTGGCTCTCTATTTCTCACTTTGATTGATTGATTGTTTCTTACACTCCCACAAAATCGATTTCTCTTATCAAACTCAATTTCTTTGACTGAACATTCAAAAATGCCAAACGGTAAGACAAATTATTTTTAATTCAAATCTTTTTTTTGTGCTCATTATTTCAGATTATACCATCATTACTTCAAATTCGGATATTTTTGTGTGATTTGAGGATGATATTTTCAATATTTCATTGTGAAATTACTCCAATTATTTCAATGATTTTTTGGGGTTTTTTTTTTTTTATTTTACTCTATTTTCTGAATTTTGATGTTCAATCTTGTGATTCTAGGATTAAAGAAGGAAAAAAAACAAGAGCTAATTTGCAACTGAAATAATCTAATACTTTTCAATTTCTATATAAAAAAAAGGTAAATATTACTATTAAAATTATATTTTCTTTTCATCATTTTTAGACTTTATTTTGCTATCTCAGACTCTAGTTTTCATTAATTGTGATTTTATATTTGATACCATATTTTGTATGACTGTATGTATAATCTTATTTTTAACTAGTTTATTTTGTTATTTTTTGTACGAAATACACTACCAGAAAAAGGTCATTTAGCGACGGAATTAACAGCGACGGACATATTCCGTCGCTAAATAGCGGCGGAATATAGACTTTAGCGTCGGAATTATTTTGGCGTCAAATTTAGCGACGGAATTTAATTCCGCCGCTAAATTCCGCCGCTAAAACGTATATTCCTCGAATATTCATTTATTTCCGACGGAATATTCCGCCGGAATATTCCGCCGCTAAATCTTTATCAGCGACGGAATTATTCCGCCGGTGAAAATATATCATTTTTTTATTTTTTTATTTATCAGCGTCGGAAATATTCCGACGGTGAAATTAAAATATTTTTTATTTTTCTTTTTGAAATATTACACCGACGGAATATTTCCGACGGTGAAATTAAATGTTTTTTTTTTTTTTATTAAACACCGACGGAATATTTCCGCCGCTGATAATTTAATATTTTTTTATTTATCAGCGACGGAAATATTCCGTTGCTGATAATAAAATGTAATTTTTGTTTATTTTTAGAACTAATTAACAAAATAACAAACTAAAAAACATTAAAATATCATAAATATTTATGATATTTTTGAAAAAATAAATAAATCATAAATATTTATTAATTTTAATTTTATAATGCCATTATTTTTATTTATATAAAATATGAAAGTTATTTTAAATTACTCTCAAAAAAATAAATATGAGTCAATAAATATTATTTTTGAAAAAATAAATAAATTATAAACCCTAAACCTAATACCCTATATACTATACACTATATACCCTATACCCTATACCCTATACCCTATACCCTATACCCTATACCCTATATACCCTATACCCTATACCCTATACCCTATACTTGTTTGTAAACATTTGAGATATTTGGTACCCGCGGGAGCCCCTCCCCGCCTCTCCCCCCGCTCCACCCCTCTCCCCCCTCCCCCCCTCTCCCCCCTCTCCCCCTCCCGAATTGGTACGGTGGTATTTAGTTTTTATTTGGTACGCTGATATTTGAATTTTAGTTTTTATAGTTTTAGTTTTATAAATTGAAATGTTATATCAGGTACAAAAAATTTTGGTTTATTGATATTTTAAATTATTTTTTAAATTTATTTCGTAATCAGCCGACGGAATTTTTCGTCGCCGAAATTAATGCCGAAATAAAAATTAATTAAATAAATTAATTTCAAATACGGAATTTCCGCCGCTATAATCATTTAATTTTTATTTAATTTTTGATTTCAGCGGCGGAAATTTCCGTCGCGGTAATAAAATTTAAATTAAAATTAAATAATTTCAGCGACGGTAATTTCCGCCGCTGAAATAATTTAATTTTAATTTAAATTTTATTACAATGACGGAAATTTCCGCCGCCGAAATTAATTTAATTAAATTAATTTTTATTACAATGACGGAAATTTCCGTCACGAAATGAAAATTTAATTAAATTAAATTAATATAGCAATGAATTTTCCGTCGCTGAAACCATTAATTCACCGGCGGAATTAAATTCCGTCGGTAAAAGAAAAAAATAGCGGCGAAAATTGACCCGTCAGAGCACTGCGACGAGCTGGTAGCGGCGGACCACCGACGGAATTTTTCCGTCGGTGATTTATTTTAGCGACAGAAATATAATTTTAGCGGCGGAAATTTCCGTCGCTAAATGACCTTTTTCTGGTAGTGATAGCATTATTGAAAGTTGAAACTGAAATAATTGAATACTTCCTTCTAGGGATGGCCAAACCGATTCCGAGCCCGATTTCGGTTCGAAAATCGCCGGTTCCGGTTTGGCAAAAGGGAGACCCTTAATCGGCCCGGTCTAATCACGGTTCCGGTTACTCCGGTTTCGGTTTTCTCCCCGATTTGCTTCGATTTCGGGCTTTTTCGGTCCAATTCCTTGAAAAACAAGGAATTTCCGTTCGGTTCACGGTTCCGGTTCCGGTCCGGTTCACCATTTATGTGACCCTTAACCGGCCCTTATCCAAACCGATTCCGGTTACCCCGATTCCGATTTTCGTGGCGGTTCATGGCGGTTTCGGGCTTTTCCGGTCCGCTTTCGGTCCGATTTTCCGGTTCCGGTCTGGTTCCGATCCGGTTTGGCCATCCCTACTTCCTTCTTAGTGTTAAATATTAGATTAAGCACCTCTTTTGTAACTAGTTTTATGGGTGTTTTGTGAATTTTGTTGCCTTTTTTGTTCAAGTTGAACCCATTATTCAGCTATTGCTATAGTTGTTTTCTTTTGATCTTGTAAACACTATTTACATGAGGTTAATATTTTTGATGCTTATCTATATAAACTATGGTTAATATTTATTTGTATGTTTCAAATATTATACAATATTGTATTGTTATTACTTATTTTTTGTATCAATTTCAATTAAGTACTTTTAATTTGTATAAATGTTCAGCTGGTAATCGATATTGTTATAAATGATCAATGGAAAGATAGACAACATCAATAACAATAACGTCAGGTACGTTTTCATGTATAATTTTGTTACTTTGTTAGCATTTTTTTTTGTTATTAAATATCATGAGTTTATTACTTTTCAAGTTTTGGCACCAAAAAAAAAAGTTCATGGGTCATCACTGTTGTCACATTATATCTTTTTTAGATGATAAGTCACAAAATTGAGTTCCACTACTACCCATGTTGGAGTGCTCCAGTCTTTTTTTTTTCTTCCGCGGTTAATGGATGTACTATTAGTAGATAGTTATTATAAATATAGTAAGTGACTCTCACAAATAAATAATTATTAAAAAAATTCATTTTGAAAGTGTGTGTCATTAAATAGAACACCCAAAACGAATAGGGAATTTGATTCGAAAGTTCCTTTTGAAACAAATCACTTTTTCTCAAGTTTCTCATTAAATTGAAATGACCTGAAAATTCTTATTCAGTAATACATAATACTGCATGCAATATTATTATATTCACTCATATGTGAATATAATACTGCATCTATAATACAACATGGTGAAGGAACTGAACTTATCGGATATTATAATATTTTTTTAAAATTTTCCGGTCACTCTCCCAAACGAATATTTATATATTTTTAGGTGAGACGAATGGAGTATTTTAGAAGAAAAAAAAGATAAGATAGATTTATAGATGGATATAAAGGCAAACTAGATTGATTATTCCTTGTCTGATTTTAGTCATAATTAATTAATTTAATTTTGATGCTTTTTTTCTTTTCTTGAATCACTTTGGAAGTGTGTACCCACTTCTTTTTTCTTATAGAAAGAAAGATGAAGTGTACCACTATGTCCTATGATTATGAACCGTCCGACCCACCATTTTTGAATAAGTAGTACTCTGTTGTACAACCTTATGTGTGTCTTCGTAATCATTTTTCTAAATCTGGCCCCACACTGGGTCCTAGAAACTTGCGTGGTTTCTTTGTACGTATCCGTATCCCTAAGTACGGACTGTTTGGAGTTTTCTGAATATATATATTTTTTTTTTTAGTGGGTGGAATAGTGAATATTCTTTGCCATTTTGGAAAGTTTGCATTTACGTGGGACGGACTAAAATAGAAATAAATTTGCATTCACGTGGGACGGAGGGAGTATTTACTAACTTTGTCTTATAATAAAGGAAAAAGTGCAAATATAATACCCCAAATATAGGGCTTGTTTGGTTTTCATACATAAAATAATTTTTGTTGCAACCACATTATCTCATATGTTTTGTATGCTCGTTTAAGGTAATTAGTGCTAACGACATTCGTTTTTTCAGTTAAATTGATATATGCAATGCATGTGACCCATTTTATTAAGGGTAAAACAGAAAATTCAACACAAAATTAAGTTAAACAACTATAAAAATTTTAAGTGTAAATCTGAAAATTAAAAGGTGGACTAAATTAATTTTTAATAAAAAAATAATTTACAAAAATCACAAACATTTGTTTAATAAATATTATTATTTTATAAAAAAGTAAAAGGTAGACTTAATTGTATCTTTTAATAATAAATTATTGTTTTACATTATCAACTTAATCCATAAGGTGCAATAAAAATAATAATTAATCTTTTAGGTTAAAAAAATCTTCTTTTTTTTTTATAATAAATAAGTATTTTTTTTAATAAGCCCCCTTTCTTTTCTTTTTTCCAATTTTTGTTTTTCTATTTCTCCACCTTTTTTTTACTTTATCATATTATATAAAATCACCACCACCAATGTCAAACACAACCCATCGCCAACATTCACACCGCCACTACCCAGTCACACCAACGCCACCGTTCATACATGAAATTCAAAAGGCCAACAACCGATTTACAAACAAATATCCAAATTATAAGCATATTTATAACCAAACATCAATTAAAAAAATAATTAAACCCAACAACACACTTCCAGACTCAGAGATTTGAAGAAAAAAATTAAAAACCCACCATTTAGGTTACAACGATTTTCAACATATCTGATTTCAATTTTTTCAGAATCACAAACCCCAACAATCCATTCTACAACTCTATTATTCTTATAAGTTCAACATGATCTGATCTTGACAGTGGTTGAGCTTGCCAACTTGTACTATCTCAATGCCATCGTCAACCTCACCACAGCCACCACACAGCCGCCACCATTATTGCCAAAAGCTGATAATTGTTACCCAAAACCATTCCACCATCAGCCAATATACCAACACAAAACCAATTCCATTCCCTCAAAATTCAAAAATTCAAACCAAAATCAGAAAATTAAAACTCAAAACATAGAAATGGATCTAGATTTGAAAAGAAAAGAGAAGAAGAGAAATGGATTTGAAAGCGCAGAGATTTCCGGAGTAAAAGAAAGTCACCGGAGGAGAGAAGAAGATGAGGGGATAGGTCGGAAAGGACAGAGATTGTCGGAGTAAAAGGAAGTCGCCGGAGAAGGTCGGAGGAGAGGCATTCAAGAGAGAGAGAGAGAGAGATGAGGTCGCCGAATAACTAGATGGGTGAGGTCATCGGAGGAAGGAGAGAGACTTTTCATGAGATTGTGTGTGTGTTTATACAAATTAATAAGAAAGGAGAGGGGAGGAGAAGTGTTTTGTTTGTGGGAAGGGGGAGAGTGTAAATTTTTTTTTTTTTTGAATTTGGCCATTTGAAATTATTATATTTCACCTTTTGCTATTTAAAATTGTGTTATTTTACTTAGCATTGATCTTTCCATTTTACCCTTATAAATTATGTCACATGCACACTTAACCAAAAAAATGGATGTCGTTAGCCCTATATACCTAAACGAGAATACGAAACAGATGAGGTAATGTGGTTGCAACGAAAACTAATTTAGGTAATAAAACCAAACAAGACCTATAGTTGGGATAATATATTTGCATTTTTTTCCTATAATAAATATCGCACCTTTTATTTTGATTTATCCCAATATAAATATCGCGTTTTCAAAATTAAGAAAGTATCATAGTGCAATTTTATTATTGTACAAATAATATACAAACTAGTAAAGTATCTTCATTAAAAATTTTGATAAGTTAACTGTAATATTTATTCTGGAACAAAGAAGTATTTCTTTTTTAAAAAAATAAATTTAAATAAATTTATATCATTTTTTTTAACATTTCATATATTTCTAGAGTTTGTCTTATAAAAAACTAGTTTTTTCTTAAGATAAGGAAAAACGTGTTTTCAAAATAAACGGTGGCAATTTTATAATTACTGACAACCATGTTCAAAATAAACGGTGGCATTTTCGTAATTAATGGTTCCCCCGTTTATGCCAGTGCCTGTTTAACAAACTGCCAGTGTGACAAAGTGCCAAGCATATATGACAAAGTGCCAAATAAAAGTGCCAAGATTTAACAAAGTGCCAGCCAGAACTGCACCGGCACTTTGTTAAACCGAAATTGACACTTTTTACACGGCACTTTTAAATATATGAACCGGCACTCTTCACACCGGCACTCTGTTACACCAACACCGGCACTTTGTTACACTAATATTTTTGCCGGCTCTCAAAAATACAAGCACCGGCATTCAAAAATACATGGACCGGCATTTGAAAACACATTTACCGGCACTCAAAAATGCATATACCGGCACTCAAAACACCGATAATTATTTTTGCCGATATTCAAAAACATGAACTGGCATTCAAAAAAACATGGACTCGGCATTCAAAATTACAAGAAGTGGCATTCAAAAAATACATTGACACTCGCTACACACTTACCGGCACTCTATTATACACTAACCGGAACTCCAAAATACATGGATCGGCACTCCAAAACACATACACCGGCATCTAATTACCCACCCACAAATGCATCAAATTCTCAAACCGGTACTCAAATTAACATGTACCGGCACTCGAAAACATAGACTGGCATTCAAAATCAATTAAACCGGGCATTCAAAATCAAACAATCCTCAAAATTCCAATTTATCAATCCTCTCGTTCGAGCGACAGCCATTGAAGCTAGGGTTTTCTAACTCAACCTTTCAACTCATCAATGGAAATGCTAGGTAGGCGTTCTAATTACACATTACTCGGCCCGGATTCCCGACGATCACCTTCACTCGCCTCCATCGTCTTCTAAATTGTCCGCCGTCTCCCAAGTAAGTTGGAGAAAATGAGAAAATCAAACAGTTTGATGAAGATCGACGCCGGTGAACATGGGGATCTCCGAGATCGCCTTCAACGCCGGTGCTCAATTAGATTTGGCCGAGGTCGATTTGAGAGAGAAATTGGGAGAAGGAATTGGCTCGCGAGGTCGCCACGAGGGAGGAGCTTGGGTATTCTGGTTCTGCGTATAGATAGAGAGATTCTGGTTCTGCGTAGGCGTAGAGGAGAATGTGTTTGCGTTTAGTGAGAGAAAGTGAGAGAGAGAATGAGCCGCCCCTTTTTTAAAACACGTTTTTGTTAAGTTAACAAAAAAACGCGTTTTTTATAAGTTTTTGGCATATTTCTAAAACTAAAATTTAAAGATTGATAAGCAAAAATATTAATCCATCATAGTAATCAATTGTTTTAAAATTTGTGCTCTATTGGTTTGTAGTTTGACTTAAACCCTTATAATTAACATTAATTATTTACTTATTTAAAATGTGGATTTAATTTTATTTTTAGACAAAAAAGATATTTATAATAAAAAAAAGTGATATAACAATGTTTTTGTTTTTAAATGAGTTGCTCAGTGGTAAAAGTCAATCTCACACTTATTAAAATTTATGATTCGATTTCATCCTTGCCTACTGATTGGGACATTGTTAAAAAAATAACAATGTTTTAATCTTACTGTTATAACTGTCTATCTAACCATAAATAACATAATTGAATATGTTATTTTTCCTTAGCAAAAATATAATTTACACTCAATATGTTTTAGAATAAATGTCGTATTTGATCAACTAAATTAAATTTTGATCAACGTTTATTGATAAATTATTTATCTTTATAAAAATAAAAAAATAGTTATGGATATTGTTTCATTCATGAATCAATAACCATTATTGTGTGAAGATAATCAAAGTTTTATAACCTTTTTATCAACGTTCAACTTAGTCAACTAATTACGATATTTATTGTTTAACAGATGAAGAATTATTATATAATATAACTCATGTTAATATAAAATATAATTTATAAAATAATATGAGTGGAACCAGTAGATCATCATAACTACACCCACTAAATTTCAAAGAACAATTTTGAACTGATGATTCAGTGTCAGTGTTATTCGATCGCGAAACATTCAGATAACACAATAATTCAAATTAATTTTTTTGCAAACGAATGATCAAATGTCAAAGTTGTAGATCAAGTGACATCTGATATTTATTTATATACGAAATATAAAGAGTTCAATGCTCAACAAAAACAATTTCAAATATCACTTTTGTAATATAATAGCTTAAGGCCTTCATTTTCATTGATAGAAAAAAAATTAGTCTACATTAATGAAAAAAAGTCATTTAAAAAATGAATAATCAAATAATTAAATTTTTTAAGAAAAATGACTTTATGCGGTTCAATTACGTCTCTCGAACAAGAATTCGTACTTCTAACTTAGACGCATACGAATCACCCCATATGAAACCCACCAAACATGACTCACTATTTTCTGCGTCTGACTTTGTCCTATTACGTCAAAACAAACGCGCCCTTAATTTATGGTGACTTGCCGACGTGGCACCTTTCATTGGGACCGCCACAAAAACGCCGTGTTTGGATTCTTCGCCAATATTTGTACGAACAACGCATCTTGGAGGACTGTTTTAATGTACAACTCGTAAGCCTAGTTGACCAACACGCACCTTCCAGACTTAATCAAACGGCCGAGATTCGTTTGATTTAATCAACTCCCTCAAATATGCAATTTCCTTGAAACTTTCTGTATTTTTATACATTGAAACTCTTATAGCTGGATTATAACATTAACTTGTCTTTCATAACTAATTCGTCTTTCATAATTGTCTTATAACTTATTTTTAAGAATAATTCATTTTTATAATTCAGTTATTATGCAATTTTTTCAACAAAAAAAAATCAAAATTTCAATAATAACGAATTGGTATCATAATTTACACATTACAACTCTTATAAATGACTTATAACACTACTTTGTCTCTTATAATTGACTTATAAGACAATTTTTTCAAAAAAAAATTCAAAATTTCAATAATAACAACGAATTAATTTTATAATTTACATATTAAAACTTTTATATCTAAATTATAAGACCAACTTGCCTGTTATAACTAATTCGTCAATTATTATTGACTTTATAAGACAATTTTTTTTCCACAAAAAGATCAAAAATTTCAATAACAATGACATTTTAATTTCATAATTTACACATTACAACTCTTATAGCTTAATTATAACTAACTTATAAAACTATTTCATCTTTTACAAGTAATTTATAAGAGATGAAATAATTGTTATATGTGTTGTGTGTGTGTGTGCGGTGTTTTAGAGAGAGAATGGTGAAATAGTTGTAATGTGTGTTGATACAGTATCATGGGCAAGGAAGAAAGGCAAAGAATAAAGAATGCACGGAAGAAAGGCAAAGACAAAAGAAACAGAGGAAACACTGGGCTTCGAGGCGGCGCTCAAGGAAGCCCAGCGGCGCGCCTGGCCATCAGTCAAGGCCTTCAACAGACAACGCAAAACTTCAGCAGCGGCAGGCAGAATGGGCTTCAACGTTGGCTTGATTTGTGGGCTTTAAGTTTAGGGTTTTAATGCTTTATTTTAATGTTTTATTAAGTTAGGATATTTTATTCTTTTGTCATTCTAATGCATTTTAGGGTTTGGTAGGGTTCTAGAATATTCTTAGGATTAATATTTAAACAACGTTAGGGTTTAGTATTTCGGCAGTTTTTGTTGATTGAATAAAGAAAAGAAAAGCTTTGACTTTCGAAATATTGTTTCTTGTCAATATCGTTCAGCTATTCTATTCTCTTAGCCTTCGTTTGCTATCATGTGTGTGTGCGGTGTTTTAGCTATTCGCCCGCTGCTACTAAAGAAGAAGGTGAGAATGGTGAGATTAACGACATACTTGATCTGGAAAAGCCCTCACTTCTTCAACGCCCTTCTTCGCGAGCACAAGTTTGATATCCGTGGTTCGTTTTCTATTTCTTCTTTTTCTACATTTTCTATCTTCGTCCACTCTTACAAATCCCCTTTAACCTAATTTCTTCCCAATTTCTCAATTTTTATTTCTTATTTATCCTAGGGTTTCTTATTTTTTTGGCATTGTTTTTAGGAAATAAGATTCCTGCTCTTGAGAACATTGGGTGCAACTGAGGTTAGTTTGCATTCCGTTTTCAGTTTTTTTTGTGTTTCCAGTCTTCAATTTGAATGATCAATAATTAATTGCTTAGTTATGTTGCTAGTGTGTGTGTGTGTGTGGTGTTTTAGAGAGAGAGAATGAAGATATAAAAAATGATAATAGAGAGTAGGGCGGTAAGGAGTGTACGGGGATTTTGAATCTAGGGAGAAATCTTTATTTGAGATTTACAAAATAAAAATTATTTAAAAGGAAAATAATCTGGGCAAGGGGCCATAGGGGAATTTTTTCTTTGATTTTGATTAATTGAGTTTTTTTTTGAAAATAATTTTATAAATATCTATATATCTTTATGCAATTCTAAAAAAAAAATTATTGATATTCACAAAATCTTGGGTGAAACGTGTTCTACGCTCGCTGAGCATATAACGTGTTTTAAAATGTGCGCGGTGACATTTTTGTAAATAAGTAGAACTTTTCAATAGGCACGGTGGCATTTTTGTAAATAAATGGAACTTACGAAAATTGTACATGCACATTTTGACACTGTAGAAGGCAGTTTTTGAATACTACAAGAGACACTTTCCAACGCTAAAACAGGCATGTATTTTTGAACTCACTTGAAACTTAAGAAAATTCACAAGGCATTTTTTGATACTGTAGAAAGCAGTTTTCAATACTACAAAAGACACTTTTTAACACTACAATAGACATGTGTTTTTTAATTCACTCGACACTTTTATATTTTACAATATGCATTTTTCAATACTACAAGAGGCACTTTTTGATACTGTAGAAGACAATTTTCAATACTACAAAAGACACTTTTTGACACTACAACATGCATGTGTTTTTTAATTCACTTGACACTTTTCAATATTACAACAGGCATTTTTCAATACTACAAGAGGCAATTTTCAATACTACAAAAGACACTTTTTGACACTACAACATGCACTATTTTTCAATAATATCACCGCATTATTTAACATTACAACCGATTTAAATGTGTTTATTAGTGTCAAAAATACATGCTTGTTGTAGCGTTGGAAAGTGCCTCTTGTAGTATTGAAAACTGCCTTCTACAATATCAAAAAATGCCGTGTGATTTTTCGTAAGTTTTAAGTGAGTTCAAAAATACATGCCTGTTGTAGCATTGAAAAGTGCCTCTTGTAGTATTAAAAACTGTCTTCTACAGTATTAAAAAATGTCTGGTGCGTTTTTCGTAAGTTCCAGTTATTTACAACAATGCCACCGTGCACATTTTAAAACACGTTCTACGCTCACGTTTCACACAAGAACAACTCATTGATATTATTTATAATGGTGAAACAATAATAATTTTTAGAATTTTATAGAAATATCTAGATTTTAATAAAATTATGATCAAATATGATTAATTTGATAAAAAAATCAAACTGTGCACATTGTAAAGGGATGGAGGGAATATATTTTTTTTAGTTTAAATAAATTTATGAGAGAATATCATGTTACATCCATAATATATTCTTTTTCTTCTTCCAATTTAATTTGTCAATTTGGTTGAATTTCTCTCATCTACCATTCACTTTCCCTTTCTTCCTTCCTTCCCCCTCCACACTTTATATATATATATATAAGTATATATGTATATATACACTAGTAGCAACAAAGCAATACTCTTGTTCAATAAGCTTGTTTGCTCTAAGGCCGCGTTTGGAGAAAGGATTTTTGAGATGAAAACTTCATTTTGCAAAGTGAATACATATGTCTAACATACCCACCTCTCTTGCTAAAGTTTATCTCTCTCTCTTTCGCTTGGCCATGTCTGTTGCAGACCCCTGGCCCTTTTCTTGATCCATCTCTCCAATTTAGCTCCTTCCAAACACGCCCTTAATCACTCCTCTTTTAAGTTTTTCTACTCCAATTTCTAGCCATGAAGAGGTTTCGCGGATTCTTGATCAAACACCGGGTCGGGTCAATTTTCAGGTACTTGTCTCGCCGGAGACGGTCAACGTCAGGGTACCGGCGATTAAACCCGTCTCTTAAATGGAAAACGCACTGTTTATCAAAGCTTTGTAGCTGGGGTAAGCATATCAAGACGGTCTGTTCAAGTCGGTCGGGCTCGGGTTATAGAGCTCTTGGGCATGAACCGATTCGGGAAAAGGTTGCGGCGGTGCCGAAAGGTCAGATGGCGGTGTACGTCGGTCAAAAAGACGACGATTTCATGAGGGTTTTGGTGCCGGTGATGTACTTTAATCACCCGTTGTTTGGGCAGTTGTTGAGGGAGGCGGAGGAGGAATTCGGCTATGATCACCCGGGTGGGATTACTATTCCTTGTCGGATCTCCGAGTTTGAAAATGTTAAGCACCGTATTGACGCCGGACACGGTGGCCGGAAATTGCTGATGTGGAAGCATTAATGATGATGATGATGAAAAGTTTGTAGTGATTGGCTGCTGAGAAATTAAATTCTAGAATTTTAATTTATTTTATTTTTCTTTTTCCACTTGTTTTTCTATTTTCTTAAGAAAATGTTGAATCTTCAGTTTGATTCAAATACTCTGAGAAAATATTGAAGATGTAGTGTATTGTATATAATATAGAGATTTTCGTAGTTGATATACACTTATTTTGGTGAATTAATTTTGTTAGACTGATAATTGAAAATTCTTCTTCTTATTCATGAACCATATATTTCCATCCAATTTGTGTGCAAAAAAAAAATAAAAAAAAATTACAACAATATTGGAAATTTTAGAAAGAAAGCTTTGGAGCTATAGTTTTTTTTTACAAGGTGATGGAGGAAAACTCCCTCTTGTAATAAAAATACCGAGCAAGTGTACTCACTACCGGTGTAGTAGTATGCAAATGCAGGGGTCGAATCCACAGAGACTCGTTGGTAAACAAATAGGGTGAACGCAGTGAATTTAGTAACAAAGGTTTATAGATTTGATTTAAAAACTAAGAGCATAAATTAAATAACAAAAACTAAATAAACAAAGGAAACAGATTATGAGCAGAGATTCGTAGATTGGAATTCACTATACCATCATTCTATGCACAATTTTACTTAGAAAACATCAACTCAACTTCTAGGGTTCATTCACTTTTGCTAGGATCGACACGGTTAGGTGGCCGAATTACAATCCTAAATACTCTCTTAATATTGTAGATTCTATTACGGTTCCACAATAGGCCAAGAATAAATTAAGAACGAAAGAATAAAAGAACCTAACTTTAATCGATTTCTATTACGGCCTCAATTAAAGTTATTCAATCAATAGTGGTCAATGTATAAATCGCCCAAATTAATGGCTCGATAAATACCCAATTATTCAAAGATGAGTTCGTATCTTAACATACGTCTCGAATCTAAGAACAAGAAATTAAAATCTATTGATCGAACTAAAAGGAATTAAATAGAAAGAATTAAAAATATGATTGCATAGAAATCCGGTAAAGGTTCGACCAATCTACAAATCTAAAGAAATTAGCTACTCATAATATACAAATAATAAAAACCTGGATTGAATTCGAAATAATTCTTCAATTTCTTCAATGGAATTCACGAAAAGAAAAATAAAATAACTCTCAAACTCTAATAATATATGATATGATATGTTGATTTTCTGTGATATGGAATATGTTATAATATGAATATATATATATATTTTATGTTCTCTACGTGGCTGCTGTGGAGTATACATGGAAAATAGGGCAACACCATGGACCCAGGTGAGAAATCACGAATATGCCCTTGAATTGATACGTAAACTGATGCTGACATCGGAAGAAGCGCGGACGCGGTGCTGGAAGCGCGGACGCGGTGCTGGAAGCGCGGACGCAATTCTTGGCCGAGAGATTGTTTGGTGTAGCGCGGCCGCCCTTCTTATTAGAGCGGTCGCCCTTGTTTGATTTTCCTTGCCATGGCCCAGCAGCTTCACAACAACTTCCCTTGGCCCATATGCAGCCACTTTGGCCGGCCATAGCCCAGGAAGTGGCCGCCCTTCAACAATGCCATGGCCTAGTTTTAGTATAAAATGTATTCGGTTCGTCCCGCTATCTTGCAGTCGCACTTTGACCACTTTAATGACTTCTTCTGCGCTTCGCTCTTTGGACTTTTATTTTTCATTTAATCCCAGGAATTTTTATATATTAAATTCGTCCGAAAATTCCATATTCCCTGTTCAGTCCCTGAATTTTCCAATATTTCCCATTTGGTCCAAAAGCTTTCAAATGCCAGTTTAGTCCTTAAGCTCCGCTCCACTTTATTCCTTTTGCACTTTTTAGCCATAAAATACATCTTTAATCGCCTATATACCCCGTACTCATAAAATACTCACAAGCCACATCAAATATATATAAAACTCGGGAATCGAACGCAAAGAAAGCCTAAAAGTGCATCATTTGGATGGGTAAATACACATCCATCAAACACCCACAAACTAACCTTTTGCTCGTCCCGAGTAAAACAAAACTAAAAGAAGTAAAATAAAGCTACTCTAAATACTACTAATTAAAGCAAAATAATTATTTTTGGGATGTTCTATCACAGATGATTCATTGGTCATACAAGTCTCAGATTCTCACCAACACACATAATCAACAAGTGCCAACACAGTAATGGGATTACAATCACATTGAAGCATAAAACTCACAATTTTCCACCGCGGCCTGAATGATGAATGAATTATGGGAGGTCACTGCCAACAACCTAAGATTATTTATGGATTCACTAAGCGATGCTCTAAACCAATATGTCATAGACAGTACAAACCAAAAAGGACACTCATATGCATATTTACACGATTGTCAACCCGGTTACTCGATATTGAAAGAATAATATGGCTTAAATGTTAAGTTGCGAAAGATCGCAGGGCTAGGTTCATGGTTACAATTGAAGGTAAAGACATACGAACATAAGAAAGTGAAACTAGAAAGTCTTCTTGTAACAATACATCCTCACTTTGGTGATAATTTCTCCACTCACCCTTATTACTTCCCAATGTGCCAACCCACAAACTAAAACTTTTTCATACATTGACATGGGGTTGGGCACATTCCATTACTTTCTTTGGTCACCTTGAAACATAATTCCACTTTGGCATTAGAGAGGGCTTTTTTTTTTTTTTTTTTTTTTTTTTTTTTTTTTTTTTTGCTTTGCACAATTATATCACGAAGAATGTGCATTCAATATTTATTTTTTTATCAAGCCCCTTTTTTCATTACATAACATGACCCTTTTCTTTATTTTCGTGACCACTTTCCACTCCACCCTTGATTTTCCAAATTTCACCCACAATTCCCCATTCATTCCCTAGTTTCACTTTCTTGAAAAGGTTAGAAAATAATGTATAGGTTAAAAGGGTAGGACAATGTGGGTACAAATGAAGGCGAATGGCGGTCTAAGATAACCTCCCACTTTGTGAGAGATTCCATTCTTTTTCAGGCTCAAAATGTGTTCTAGCGGAAATTTTTAGTGACTAGAAAGTTTAAGGCTCACAAAAAAGGATTCAAAGAATAGCCATAAATATCAAGTAACCTATTGACGTGTTATTGACAATCATGCAAACATGTTCTAGGGACCCCGAGAATACACGAAGTGATCCCATAAAAGGCACCTAAGTTGATGACAATGACCAAGAAAATGATACGGAAGTGAGAGGTGGTGCAATCATAATTTAAATATTTCAATGCAATCCCAATCACCACACTAATGATAACATATGTGATTTTCCAATTAAAGCACACTCTAATCATCACGGACTTTGGCCAACATCCCAACTATGAAAAGAACAAATTTTTTTAAATTTTTCTATTTTTTTGGAGGGTGACACTATATACACTCCCCTATAAACCCACAAACTCGGAGAGTTGCCCACCCCCAAACTCAAAACATGCTATGTCCTCAGAGCAAAGAGAACAAAAGCGTGCCTTGGGTTCAACGGATGGCAAGACACTACTAAACAATAATTAAGACAAAAATAAAACATACCTCATTGGGTTGCCTCCCAAGCAGCGCATTTGGTTAAAGTCGTTAGCCCGACTATGGTCCCAAACTTACTTGGCCTTAGCTTTGCGGCCTTTGGACCATCTCTTTTCCTCGCGAGCACAAACGCCCTTCTCTTTCCATTTCAGCACTCCATTGTCAACACGTAGGGGTAAAGCCACATTTATTTTTGAAACTTTACACTTGTGCTTACCCCTTTTTCTTTTCTTTTTATTGGGGTTTCCACCCCCAAACTCAACCTTTTCTGCAACCTGCAGAACACCATTCTCACAACCAAGATCAAGAGAGTTATCATGCACAAAAATATTTAAAAATATAGAATCAGATAAATCACTATAACTCTCCTCACTAACTCTCGATTTTGAAGGCCCTTGTGGTAAATGTGATGGATTCGACTCTTTATGGGAGTCGTGTGGGGAGTGATACGACCCGTTACTCCTAGAGTATTGGTCGGCCTTAATGTTACTAGCCACAGGACAAACGTCCGCATTATCCCCACTTTTCTCACATCCATTCACATCATATTTACAAATTGGAACATCAGTTATGGCTCCTACAAAACCATCTTTGGGGGAAAGTTTCTCATCATTTTTAGACATAACAAACTTGCATTCTTCCCCCATGCCTCTCAAGGATACCACCCCTTGACACACATCAATGGTGGCCTTAGTGTCAAACATAAATGGCCTCCCAAGCAGAATGGGAGTTTTCAGTTGTTCCTCACGTGATCCCTCCATACACATCACATAAAAGTCAATGGGGAGAATGATTTTATCAATTTTAACCAACACCCCTTCAATAACCCCTAAAGGTCTTTTGATTGAGAGATCCGCCAATTGCAAGTCTCTCATGGGTGGTTTCAACTCACATACCCCCAAACTTCTAAAAACATGAAAGGGCATCACATTGACACTTGCCCCAAGATCCAACAAACCACTAAAATTTTGACCCCCTAAAGAAATTGGGATAGTGAAACACCCGGGGTCTTTTTGAACATGAGTAATCTTTTCATCCTTATTAACCTTCTCATTATTATCACAACAATCATTATTATCAAGAGAAGATAGAAATACCTCCTCAATTTCCTCACTTTCATCCCACACTGTTGTGATTGACTTTGCTTGCTCAGGTGGGTTCTTCTCTTTCATCAACTCTTGGGCAACCTTCACAAGCTGCTCTACTTGTGTGCCCATCTTTTCAATCGCAAAGACTCGAATTTCTATTACTTTGCCGCATCTCCATCCTTAACCGCTGGACTCGCCAGCCTCCCAAGGCTCTTTATCATGTTGTCCAGTGGTGGCACATGAAGAGGTTTCACTTGCTGATTATGATGGCCACCCCATGGATTGTAGTTACCATATTGATTGCCTTGGGGTGGTGGCCTTGGTGCATATCCATTGAAAGCATGTGCCTGTTCAGGATTATAAAAGAAATTTGCTGCACTTGGACACATATTAGTGACATGAGATGATAAACCACAATTTGCACAATAATCAGTAATAACATTAGCACTAGCAGAAGTGCCACAAACAAATAATTTATCAACCTTACTACTTAAGACTCGCAATTTGCTTGGAAAGATTATCAGTAGCAGTCAAATCCAATACCCCCCTTGTCCTACTCCTCGAACTCTTTTGTTGAGAATTAGCACTGAACATCTCATATAAAGCTTTAGTCTCGTCCGGGGTCTTGGCTCCTATCGAGCCTCCAGCAAAGATTGTCAACCATTGATTGACCATTGTCATTCAAGCCATCATAGAAGGCTTGGTTTAGTGAGGGTAGTGTGAAGTTGTGGTGGGGACACTGTATTAACATCATATTAAATCTTTCCCACGCCTCATGAAAGGGTTCCCCCACATCTTGGGAAAATGTCATCAATTTCTGTCTAAAACTAGCCAACAGATGATGTGGGTAATATCTTTTAAGGAACACATCTTGTAATTCTTCCCAAGTACTGATGCTGCTCGGTGCAAGCATCATCAACCATGTTTTTGCCACTCCCTTAAGAGTGTAAGGAAAACACTTTAGTCTAATTTGCTCCTCACTCACTCCCTGTCTTAACAAAAATTGAGCAACAACAATAATATACTCTTTAAGGAACATGAGTGCATCCTCGCCAGGCAATCCGTGAAAGCTTGGCAACATGGCAAAGTATTGTCCTTTGACCTCCAGATTTTTGGCCGCTTCGGACCAAGACTATGCATGAGGTGGAAGTGTCCACCCTAGGTCTAAGGTAATCATTCATTGTTTGTGCCGGTGGTTCTGCCATCTCGGCTTTTTCTTCCTCTACCTCGGTGGTGGAGGGTTCAGACTCGATGTCCGAATCTGAAAAGAGAGGATTAAAGAGGGGATCGCCCTCAAATTCTTCCTCAAGTCTATTGATGTTGTCGTCCAATGGAACCAATGTAGGCTTCAAAGAACGACGACCTTGCATTCACTACCTAACCTACTTGTTTACTTGCAACAAGTCCCCGCAACGGCGCCAAAACTTGATGGAGGAAAACTCCCTCTTGTAATAAAAATACCGAGCAAGTGTACTCACTACCTGTAGTAGTATGCAAATGCAGGGGTCGAATCCACAGAGACTCGTTGGTAAACAAATAGGGTGAACGCAGTTGAATTTAGTAACAAAGGTTTATAGATTTGATTTAAAAACTAAGAGCATAAATTAAATAACAAAAACTAAATAAACAAAGGAAACAGATTATGAGCAGAGATTCGTAGATTGGAATTCACTATACCATCATTCTATGCACAATTTTACTTAGAAAACATCAACTCAACTTCTAGGGTTCATTCACTTTTGCTAGGATCGACACGGTTAGGTGGCCGAATTACAATCCTAAATACTCTCTTAATATTGTAGATTCTATTACGGTTCCACAATAGGCCAAGAATAAATTAAGAACGAAAGAATAAAAGAACCTAACTTTAATCGATTTCTATTACGGCCTCAATTAAAGTTATTCAATCAATAGTGGTCAATGTATAAATCGCCCAAATTAATGGCTCGATAAATACCCAATTATTCAAAGATGAGTTCGTATCTTAACATACGTCTCGAATCTAAGAACAAGAAATTAAAATCTATTGATCGAACTAAAAGGAATTAAATAGAAAGAATTAAAAATATGATTGCATAGAAATCCGGTAAAGGTTCGACCAATCTACAAATCTAAAGAAATTAGCTACTCATAATATACAAATAATAAAAACCTGGATTGAATTCGAAATAATTCTTCAATTTCTTCAATGGAATTCACGAAAAGAAAAATAAAATAACTCTCAAACTCTAATAATATATGATATGATATGTTGATTTTCTGTGATATGGAATATGTTATAATATGAATATATATATATATTTTATGTTCTCTACGTGGCTGCTGTGGAGTATACATGGAAAATAGGGCAACACCATGGACCCAGGTGAGAAATCACGAATATGCCCTTGAATTGATACGTAAACTGATGCTGACATCGGAAGAAGCGCGGACGCGGTGCTGGAAGCGCGGACGCAATTCTTGGCCGAGAGATTGTTTGGTGTAGCGCGGCCGCCCTTCTTATTAGAGCGGTCGCCCTTGTTTGATTTTCCTTGCCATGGCCCAGCAGCTTCACAACAACTTCCCTTGGCCCATATGCAGCCACTTTGGCCGGCCATAGCCCAGGAAGTGGCCGCCCTTCAACAATGCCATGGCCTAGTTTTAGTATAAAATGTATTCGGTTCGTCCCGCTATCTTGCAGTCGCACTTTGACCACTTTAACGACTTCTTCGGCGCTTTGCTCTTTGGACTTTTATTTTTCATTTAATCCCAGGAATTTTTATATATTAAATTCGTCCGAAAATTCCATATTCCCTGTTCAGTCCCTGAATTTTCCAATATTTCCCATTTGGTCCAAAAGCTTTCAAATGCCAGTTTAGTCCTTAAGCTCCGCTCCACTTTATTCCTTTTGCACTTTTTAGCCATAAAATACATCTTTAATCAGCTATATACCCTGTACTCATAAAATACTCACAAGCCACATCAAATATATATAAAACTCGGGAATCGAACGCAAAGAAAGCCTAAAAGTGCATCATTTGGATGGGTAAATACACATCCATCAGGCGACAAACATTTTCCAACAAAATTGATTTTAAGGTTGCGATATTCTCAGATCTTGAACCTGAAACCTCTAGATTATGCTATAACACGGTCTTGACAGATGATCTAGATGCTTATTTGTTTTAAAGCACTATTTTAAGGTTTTGTTGCAGCAAATCTCCATTTTTATTATTGGAATTAAAATTAAAATCATGTGTTGATTAGATTAAATATTTACAAAATAATGGTACTTAATTAAAAGGATGTATATTGCTGTATTATCAATCACTCTAAGAATATTTTAGTACAATTTTATCATATTACAAGTAATGAGTGAACAATAAATAAAATAAATTTCTTAATAAATTTGACACGTCTGTCGCAACAACACTTGTTACGGATGAAAATGGAGTATGCGTTTAAAATGTATTAGATATATTTAACCATTTTCTTAAAATTAATTCTTCATCTTAGAATCTCTTCCTTTGGTTGAAATTATTGAATATTTTGCTGATAAAATTTTTGAGAAAAAAAAATCTCAGTGTTTTTCCTTTTGCTTTTAATCATTTTTGGTAATTTGTAATGTTCATTTTGCTTTTGATTATTCTCTATGAAAAATAAGAGTTGGAATTGAATTTGATAGTTATGGTGCCGTCGAAGGCATCACAACCATAAGTGTCTATCTCACACAAATCCTGGAGAAAAATATCTATGAAATTTAACAAATTCTTGACTTGATGGGCAAAAAATTTGGGTACATTCTTAGTGTGTGCCCTTTCCCACCATAAAGGAACATTGAAGGACCAATCTAAGTGGTCCATTATCAAGGTAATTGGAGCCCTATTTTTAGGGTTTATCTTGAAGTGTCTTAATCCCAAATTTAGTGTATCAAGATTCAATTGGCATTTGGAAAGTGAAAATATGCTCAGATTTCAAAATGGTCCTATAAATTAGCCTATCAAGTGTAAGTTATAAGCTAACATGATTAAATTTAGTACGATCTGAATTGAATAACAGTTATTATTTAAAATTTTAAACAAATCAGTAACCTTCAGGAATGAAGTGTTAGACGATCTGACCCTTAAAAAAAAATCAGTAATTTTTATCAAACATCTATACATACAGTCCTATGGCAGATGACACATACCCACACAATTACAAAGATTAGAATGAAAAGATAAAGTTCTTGTAAATGATTGGTTATCCAAAATAGTTGTACACTTGACATCAAGTAAGTGATCAACCTAGAAGTATTGTGTAAATAACTTCCCCAACTTGCCTATTCAACCTAGACTCTTCACTTTGTAGAATAGGGTTCATGTCATGAATGAATCATGGTCCATATCTACAAGGTGATAACTATAAAGTGAGATGAACAAGTTGGAAAAATGCATGCCGATTGATGGGTAGTTATTGGAATAAGGAGCTTTCAACCAACATGTGTTCTAGTTGTTATGTAGAAAAGGGAATCCATTAAGTGGAGTTGATCAACTTTTGAAATGGTCCAGTAAGATCTAGATGAGTTTGAATTTTTATTCTTATACTCCTTCTCTCTCGTATTAAATATTGTTAATGCAGACTGTGGGTGTTACCACAGGTGCTATCACTGGCAGTTGGGTGTTACCCGAACTGTAATGAGTTGTAATTTAATAATTCTTTCCATATTATTTTATATCCTAATGTCTAATATTATTTGCAAGATATATGTGTTTTTTGGTCCATATTTCAGGTTAATATATGGTTGGATTAATTGCTAGAAACAAGGAAGAAGTTGGAGAAGGAGTTACACGTAAATAGGAGATTTACGTGTAACTATTGCTTGGTCCATATTATTTGAAGAAGGAATAAAAACGTAGGAAGACCAAGTCATGGAGTTGTTGCTGATTAATTGAAGAGTACAATACCAAGAAAGCAAGAGAGTACAAGGTGATAAAGCATGGACTTGGGCTTCAAAAAATCGGTTGTTACATTCTAGGGAAGTTGGCGAATGATGAGGAATTCAAGCCAAGAAATCTCTCCACTCCTCACACACGATCTGAAGGTCCAAGGCTGTTATTTTGGAGTAGCCTCCAAGGCATTGGAAGGCTATAAATAGGCTAGGTGTGTTTCATTTGAAGTAGGCCAAATATCAAACACACACACCATAGCACAAGAGAGACAAAGTTCTTTGGTTCGCATATCCTTCCTCCCTTGTGATTCTAGCTTAAACACTGAGTGTTTAAGAGAGTGTTGGCTAAGGATAGGATTCGTTCTTTGTCTCATTTAGTTCCATAGAGCATTATCATTGTATTAGCAATAGGGAACTTTCGGCTTTGTAATTTTGCTATATTGATTATAAAGTCTTCGCCATCTAGGCACACTCAAGTTATATATTTATATAACTTGAGAAAATTATATCTTGTGTTATTTATTTTTTGCCGCACAAAGTTTTTATAAACTATTTATTTTGGTGTGTGTGTGCTGTCCGTCAGTGTGTTAACCAAGGTGTTGGGTAACATCTACGGTAACATCTCTTTCCAGTGAAGCCATTGACAATTTCAATTGGTAACAGAGCAGGTCACTTGACGATACTAAGTGCTTGGTCTAGGTGTCATGGCTTATGATCCGGCTAATCCTAATAATAAGCGTCTTCCTGTGTTAGATGGCTCGAATTATTGTTATTGGAAGATCCGTCTACGCTCGCTTATCAAATCAATTGATCTTCGAGCATGACGATCTATAACAAATGGTTACTCCTTACCAATGTTACCTGCTGATGAAGATGGTGACGTATGTTGGTCCCAAAGGTGGCAACAAGGGTGAAAATACAGCTAGAGGGGGGGGGGTGAATAGCTGTTACAAATTTTTCTCCCTTAAATAAAATTTAAACCTCTTGCTTACAAAATCCTCTTGCAGTTGATAATAGACTACAAGTGATAGTGTAAAATGCACAAATGAATATTTAGAGTTACGTGGCGGTTTTGTTAGGAGAGGTTCAGAAGCGGTTTTAAGTGAGGTTGATAAGTGAGGTTTACAAACAAGTGAGGTTTTGATACTGTTAACTCCAAACACTATTTCACAATAATGGATATCTAAATAAAGATCAAACAGAGACAGAGATAAATAATTAGTAAGCACAAGAAATATAAATGCAGAAAGTAAGAACACAATATTTGGAATGGTTCAATCGATAAACGATCTACGTCCACTACCAAGATGGTTAGTCTTGGATTTCTAAGAGATATTTTATATTAAGTATTTGAGAGATTACAAAGTACAATAAAATCTTTACTATGAAGAACAAATCCAAAACTATAACCAGTGTATCTCTAATGAATAAACTATGTGTTTAAACAAGAGAGGTGTGTGTGTGAGAACAAGATCAAGGCTCTTTAAATCTAAGAGATGTAGAGCACAATGATTCTTGAATGTGTTAAGGCTTGATTTCTGGGCTGGGGAATATTTCTTGAAGTATGAAGATGAAGATTCAAAGGACTAAGAATTTTCTGGGCAGAGCTTCAACTTCACATGAACACAGCAATTTCTCAATTTTTCAAGCAATCTTCAAATGGTGAAGATTAGGGTTATTTATACCCAAGCATCCAAAATGTAGCCGTTGGACACAGCTGTTGAAGGACAGTACTTGATGCTTTCATATTGGTCCACAGCAACCACTTTTGTCCTTTGGTACAGTAGTTGCAGATAAAGCTGATAATGCTCCAGCTGCAAGCAATGAGGTTTGGACACCTGTCACCTTTTCAAGATCCTTGCAGATCTTCTCTGACTTTGAATTACGTGACAAGATAAGGTGGTTGACATTTGGATATTGCTGATGTGGATCACAAGGTCAAAGAGCGGTTCACTTCAAGTCTCAATCATTGGGGGCGGTTCTGGAGTACAGGCGGTTTTGACAAGTGCGGTTGGTAACTCCAGTGAGGTTGCAAAAAGGGCGGTTAATGATGAGCTGCAAAGGAGCGGTTCATCATCAAAGGGCGGTTGCAATTTAGTAGTTCAAGAGTAGTTTCAAACAAAGGATTTCACCAAGCAAATGCTAAGGGCGGTTTTGCTAGGGCGGTTCCAAAGAAGTGGTTTGAAACTTCTGAACTGCAACTCTCAATTCCAATGAGTCTCGTGCCGGCCTTCAAGCCTAATCTATAAAATGGACTTAACTAAAAATTGAAGTCTAAGCTTCATTACATAGGGTCCTAAAGTCCTTAAAATAGACAGGAGGTTATGGTATCAATCAAATCTAATACAAATATAGGAGGGTAAAAACATGCATACCCAACAATCTCCCCCTATTTGATTGATGCCATTACCTACTATAACTAAAGCAAACATTGTTCTTGGTAAAAACATGTCCATAAGAATTAACATGGTAATTCATGTCCCAAGTCAATGCACACACTTAGCTTAAGCTATAGATTTCTATACTTTCTAAGAGATAAAAACTTACAATATGGAAAGTAGAGAAATGCATTCAAAGGCACTTAAGAAATATGAGTTTAAGTTCAAAGTGCGGTTTAAACCGAATGTTTAAACTTCAATTCAAAAAATATGATTTTAAGTTGAAAAATATTTGAATGAGGTTTAAAACCATAAGAGGTTTCATTGTTCTACAAACAAGCAGTTTGATATGAACAAGGTTTTTGGAACCATGATGCAATTTCCATTAATTCCTCAAGAGGTTACAAAACAGGAATGAAAGAAAATTACAGGGTTACAAAAATGTTGGACAAAAGAAAAATACAAAGAGAGTGCGGTCCAACAACAAAAGAGTTTCAAAAAAATACAGAGCAATAGCGGATTAAGGTTGATGCGGTTCTTCACCTTGCTGCTGCTGCTGCGGTTGGTTGATCTCTGGATTCCTTGCAAGATTTGAGGCAGAGGTTTCAGACTTCAAAGATTTTCTAATTTTTCTCACCTCTTCTGCGGTCCTTCCTTGAGCGGTCACCAATCTTTCTAAGAAATTTGCTTGAGCATCAATTTTGAGATTGGTATCAGAGACAGCTTTGGAATTATCAGACACTTGATCAGATAGCTCACCAATTGAGGTTTGAAAGGAGGAGTTCAAAGAATTGAACAAGGTGTGAATCTCCCCCTGAACTGCTGCGGTCTGAACAGAGATAGCTTCAGTCATGGGATCAAGATCAACAGTCACTTGGATGGAGGATTTTAATTCATTGACTGTGGCTTCAAGTTTAGTGGTGAATCCTAGCTTGATGTTTTCAAGGCGGTCATTGAATTCATCCTTGACTTCATTTAACTTAGCCATCAAAGCATCATCAAGGGAGTTTGTTTTGATCTCCAGCTTCTCTTTGACATCATCAATTTCCAGAAGGATATTTGCTTCAACCGCATTCAAGGCGGTTTGAAATTCTTGAGTAGAAGGCGGTTGAGAATTGACAGATTTAAGGAATTCAGCTTGAAGGGAATCAAAGGCGGTTTTGAAGGAGGTTGAGAGTTGAGAAATCATTTCCTTGAGGTCAGAGTCTCCAAATGATTGGATTTGAACAACACCTTCAACTAGATCCTTCTTGAAATTTTCAAAGCAAGAGTCAGCTGAGGCTTTAACAATGTTTGCAATATCCTTCTCCCCCTTAATGGCATCAAGTCTCTGAGCAAAACTCTTCAAGGAGTTCCTATGATCAGCCATTTGTAGGGTTTGAGAGGCAATCAGATGGGACTGAGATTCAGCAAGTTTTTGAAGGGAGCGGTTGGAAGCTTCAAGGGAGGCATTGGAAGCGGTTAGCTTGACAATGTGTCCTTGGTTTATCAGGAGTTGGGACTGAATAAGATGAAGGGTGGAAAGGATTTGGGAGTAGTCAGAGGGTGGAGGAGCGGTTGAGGATGAGGGAATAAAAGTGAAGGCAGGGGGCGGTTGAGAATATGTAGGAGGAGCGGTTGAAGGGATTTGGGAAAGGAGGGTTTGAAAAATACGTGAGGCAGGTATAGTATAAGGAGATGAGGTTAGAGTTGAGATGGGGGCGGTTGGGTTGGGGGCGGTTGGGAGGGGGGCGGTTGGGATAGGGGCGGTTGGTATAGGGGCGGTTGGGATAGGGGCGGTTGGTATAGGGGCGGTTGGGATAGGGTTGGAATGAGTTGAGTTGGATTTTTGTGGGGAAGAGATAGGGGATTTAGCAGGGGATTTAGAAGGGGATTTTTGGGTGCGGTTTGAGTTATGAGGGGATGATTGGTGTATGGGTGAATTTTGTGGTGAAGGGGTTGGAGTTCTAAGCCTAGAGGTTGAATGGGCTGGGCCTGCTGATGGCTTGGATGTCCATTCAGTAAAGGCTTTGGGAATTGAGGTGGCTTGATTTTGAGGGGTTTGAAATTCAGAGGGGGATGATGAGTCTGAATTGGATTTGGAGGAGGATTTATCAAAGTAGGAGGAGGTTTCACCAGGTATTTTGAGGTTGGATTTGGCAATAGTGTGAAGGTAGTGTTTCTTTGGAGGGGTTGTTTTCTTGGCCATTTGTTTGAACCTCCTCTTCTTGGGATTCTCCCCCTGAGCGGTTGCAGTTTTGGGAGGGGAGATGGAGAAAGAGGTTCAGGAGAAAGGGATTTGGAAGGAGAAATATGTTGGGTAGGAATTGGAGAAGAAGTTTGAGTTTGAATGGGTGAAGAAGGAGGAGTTGGAGCATGAGATATGGTTGGAGAGGGAGGCGGTTGAGTTTGAGGAATTGGTTGCGGTTGGGGTGGCGGTTGAACTTGCGGTTGAGAAGTAGCAAGCGGTTCGTAAGATGGTGGTTGACCCTTGGCAACTTTCTTCACCGCAGCCCTTCTCTCCAACTTATCAATTTTTGCTTTGTAAAAAGCAACCTTATCTTCTTCAGAGAGATTTGCAGTGGCGCCTTCACAGCCTTTGCTTTCTTGATGAGAGGGGCAATGCCGGCTTCCTCTTCTTCTTCCTCCTCATCGTGTTCATCTCTCGATTCATCTTCCCTTTACCCTTAGAACTTGGACCAAAGACCGCCGGTTTGAGATGGTGCGGTTTTAGATTTCTTAGGCTTAGGGTCCAGGACTAGATTCTTCTTCCTTGAGACTTTCTTAATGGCTTTCCCAAGAGCAAGAACCGCGGTTGCAGTGACATTTCAACATAGAACTCCTTGGGGTTGAGGGTATCGCATCATACATAAACTTGTACCGGGTGTCTCCAAAGGAATATCCGAAATTGTGACAAACCCCGGTTCCAAGAGAGTCTCCCTCACCCATAGGCACCGATAATTCAGAGTTGAAAGTCCGAGATCCTCCAAGTGTTGATAGCTTGTAAACAACGCGGTTAGGAGCCCTGCATGGTCTCCACCTTTGATGCTCATTCTTGACTCTGGATTGATAAGCATCAATGGAACTAGCCAGTTCCTTCATCAAGATCTTGGGCCAATTTAATTTAATACCATTGTAAATGGCACAACAAGAAGTCCATTGAGAAGAAGTGAAGTTGTTGTGGTTGCCGGCCTTTCCACATACGTACACTCCTACAAGATAGCCCAAGTGGCTCATAAGTTCTCCAAACTCTCTTCTAGCTCTCTTCTTGTAATAACCGAGAAGAGAAGTCAGATTAATCGTAGACGTAGCGGTTGCATCCGTAACCTCCCGATCAACCTCCATAGGGGATCCAGAGACATGAAAATTCCAAGTACTTCTAATATCCAAATGATCAATGGATATATCGAAGCCTTCAACACTGCCAACCAGGCACTTGATCTTGGTGCCATCTGATAATACTCTGTCTCCTAGAACAGCTGAGGAGTAGAACTGATCCACAAAGGAAGGAATGATATAAGATTGGCCTTTGTTGAAGAGAGGGAGGATTCCAGAGGTAGTTAGTCTTCTGATCAATTCTCTACCAAGAGCATCTCCTTGGAGCTCAGTCTCATTAATCTCATGGCCAGGAATAAAGAATTTAGGATCCTATAAAATGAAACAAAGAAGTTTAGATAATATGTAAAAGAGTATACTAGTACGTGGCATTGTAATCCAAGTTTATCCCACACTGCAAGCGGTGCTTGGAGAGGAAGGTTATGGTGTCCAGCCTATATACTAAGTAACATCTCAAATAAACTTAGCATGCGGTTGCAAAAAAATTTACAAGCATGCGGTTTCAAAGTATAGTGCGGTTAGAAATGTGCATGCGGTTTAAGAAAGAATTAGCAAGTATGCAGTTCCTAAGTAAAGAGCGGTTCAGAGAGAGCATGCGGTTCTATAGTGAAAGCGGTTTGAAGAGAACATGCGGTTGGAATCAAGGAGTTTTCATGAATGCGGTTCCAAACAATCAAGGCATGCGGTTGATTATTCACAATAGTGCATAAAAATTTTATAGAAAAATTTTCTAAGTATAAAAACATGTGTGAAAATCAAATGGACCAAAACATGTGACAATTTTAACATGGCATATGAACAGTCATGTTGAAGGCATGATGAACACGAAGAACACTAAAAACAGAGATTCAACAAAAGTTCACCAAAATCAACAAATAACATGTCAAAATGATCACATTGAGCAGTAGATTAACAATATAACCTTAAAAATTCATACTTTGCTCAGAATCACCAAGAAACAGCAAGAACATATAAATGGGTTTTCGAATGTCTAAAACTTAAAATCTAAAATCAGTGTTCAAAACATTGCTTGATCGTAAAATAAATTACATATAAAGAATCTAGCAACAAATCCGAACATAACCCAACTGAAATCATTCAAAATGATCAACTAACGAAGCAAATATGAACAAAAATCAAACAAGGGTTTTCGAAGCTTCATGGTTCATCAATGGCGGATTCAACGAAAGATTTGCAGAAAATAAAGAGATGAAGTTGAGAAATACATACCATATCAGTGAATGGAGCTTTAGGAGCCATTGAAGATTCAAGAAATAACTTTGAAGTTTGAAGATTTTTAGAGAGAGAGAAGATGAGTTTGGTAGGAAAGTACAATGCTCAGAGAGTGACAGAGATTGAAAGGTTAAAATGTTGGTTATTGGTTTTTATTTATAGGAAGGTTTTCAAGTAAAGGACAGCTTGAAAAGACTTTTGATTTCCCATAAAAGAAATCATTCCTCCGATTGCACCCTTTCATCTTCTTCTCTTTGCCAATGACGGCCGACATGATGGCCTTAAATGCTAATGTTCCCTTTGCATTAAATGCATTTAAATTTTAAAATAACGTGGGAAAACATTTGCAAAAATGCCCTTATGTCAAAAAGTGGACTCAAATGAAATTAAAGAAACTTACCTTGGGTCCACGTGGCGGTGCGGTTTGAATAGGTTCTTAAAACCGCATAGCTTCTCTAAAGCTAAGAAATATCAAAACATTGAAAATACCTGTTGTTGAGAGCGGTTTGAAGATGGAGCGGTCACAAGCATACGGCGGTTGGTAATATGCGGTTGGAAGTACGCGGTTGATCACATATGCGGTTGACCACTCAAGCGGTTGAAATCAATGCGGTTCAACAAAGGTGCGGTTGAAAATTCTCAAATAAGAAATACAACCTAAACTTAACACACAAGTTAGCAAATAAAAAGTAATGGAATTTATTTAAGTTCAAGCATACCCATTTCTCCTCTCGAGGAAAGAAAACCTCTTGGAGTCAAGAGCCTTGGTGAGGATGTCGCAATCTGATTATCTCGTCCCCACATACTCTAAATGGATATTCCTCTTCTCCACATGGTCTTTGAGGAAATGATACTTGATATCAATATGCTTGGTCTTGGAATGCATGACAGTGGTTGTTGGAGACCGAAATTGTTGAAGTGTTGTCACACATGATAGGGCAATTCCCTTCATGGATTCCATAGTCCACCAACCGCCGCTTCATCCAAAGGATTTGACAAAGAACAACTACCAAGAAGAATATACTCAAATTTCCGTGGTTGACACTCGAAACCGAAGCTTGCTTCTTCTTGGCCCAAGCAACTAGTCTATTTCCAAGGAAATGACAAGTACCACTAGTGCTTTTCCCGTTAATAGTACAAGCCGCATAATCTCGCATCCGAATAACCTACAAGATCGAAATTCGAATCTTTGGAATACCAAAGTCCAAGGTTAGTGGTTCCGTATAAATAGCGGATTATACGCTGATCGCAATAAGATGTGCTTCTCTAGGATCTCGCTGATAGCGTGCACATACACGTACACTAAACATGATATCGGGCCTACTAGCAGCTAAGTAAAGTAATGAGCCGATCATACCTCGATATAAAGTCTGATCAACTTTCTTACCTTTGAGATCCTTATCTAGCTTATTGCCGGTGGCCATTGGAGTATCATATGCTTTAGCATTTTCTAATCCAAACTTCTTTATCAACTCCTTGGTGTATTTGGCTTGACTGAGGAAAATACCTTCTTCGCATTGCTTGATTTGAAGCCCGAGGAAGAATGTTAATTCTCCCATCATGCTCATCTCAAACTTGCTTTTCATTAGCTTTTCGAAACGCTTACAAAGTAACTCATTAGTAGAACCAAAAATAATATCATCAACATAAATTTGAACAAGTAAAGTATGCTCATTATATTTGGCAATAAAAAGAGTTGTATCAATTTTACCGCGTTTAAATCCTTTTTCTAGTAAAAATTTAGAAAGAGTCTCATACCATGCCCTTGGAGCTTGCTTAAGTCCATACAAAGCTTTCTGGAGTTTGTAGACATGATTGGGAAATTTGGAGTCTTCAAATCCAGGTGGTTGGGCAACATACACGGCCTCTTGCAGCCGCCGTTGAGGAATGCACTCTTAACATCCATTTGATATAACTTGAAATGCTTGAAAGAGGCGTAGGCTAAGAAGATTCTCGATAGCTTCCAATCTTGCAACTGGAGCAAAGGTTTCATCATAATCAATTCCTTCTTCTTGCCTATATCCTTGTGCAACCAACCTTGCTTTATTCCTAGTGATGCTTCCATTCTCATCCATCTTGTTCCTAAATACCCACTTAGTTCCTATCACTCCTTGATCTTGAGGTCTAGGCACCAAAGTCCAGACCTTGCATCTTTCAAACCGGTTGAGTTCTTCTTGCATAGCAACGACCCAACCGGAATCTTGGAGTGCTTCATCAATCTTCTTGGGTTCAACTTGAGATAAAAGAGATGTATGCTCGTCATAATTTGATCTCCTTGTTTGAACACCGGAAAACAGATCACCAATCACATTTGTGAGGGTGACCGCCGACTTCACGAACCTCCGGGTAAGTCCGGTTGGATCGAGGTTTGTCAAGATCTTCAATTGGAACATCGTTAGATCCTTCAAATAAGTCATGGAAGGTTAATTGACGAAGAGGTTCTATAAGCCGGATAGGGAATTCTCAACTTCTTCTTCCTTGGGGTTGCATCCGAGAGGGATCTTCAGTGCGGTTTCAAAATTGCGGTTTTGGGGGAATTTCACTTGAGGGTGCCGGATTTTGAGGTTGAGGTTCAAAGCGGTTTGAGGTTCACCTCGGTTCATTATGCTCAACAAAATCATCAAGAACATTTGGAGCCATATGTGGCTCAAGGAGAGAATGTTTATCAAAAGTAACATGGACAGACTATACTATCTTTAAACTAGTTTTATTGAAAACACGAAAAGCTTTAGAATGTTTAGCATACCCAACAAAAATACCTTCATCGGCCTTGGCTCCGAATTTACCTCTATTTTCTCTTCCGTTGTAGAGGACAAAGCATTTGCACTCAAAGATCTTGAAGAATGCAATGTTGGGGGTTCTTCCTCGCCAAAGCTCATAGGGAGTCTTGTTATAGGTTTTGTTGATGAGGGAGCGGTTCGAGTGAAGCATGCGGTATTGATTGCTTCACCCAAAATACCGAGGTAGCTTCGCTTCGTATATCATAGTCTTTCCAAATTTCAATCAACGTCCTATTCTTCCTTTCTACAACCCCATTTTGTTGTGGAA
Source organism: Adenophora triphylla var. japonica (assembly GCA_022495995.1). NCBI lineage: Eukaryota > Viridiplantae > Streptophyta > Magnoliopsida > Asterales > Campanulaceae > Adenophora > Adenophora triphylla. The sequence continues at coordinate 115,700 of JAFEMH010005113.1, forward strand.
CACCAAATGGGAGAAATTGTGATCAATCCCATGGTCATCACAATACCGAGCAACACCGTTGTTCTTAAATTCTGTTCCATTATCTGATCGAACACTAACGATGTCATCTTCTTTTTGAGTTTGGAGCCGTCTAAAAAGTGCGATGAGAATCTCATAACAATCATCTTTGGAAATCATCATCTCAACCCACGTATATCTTGAATAATCATCCACCACCACTAAGGTATATCTATTTCCTCCAATGCCGGCAAAGTGGTCACGGGTCCAAACAAATCTATGTGAAGCGCTTGTAAGCATCTTGAAGTTGAAGGAGCGGTCTTGCCGGTGAAAGACGACGCGGATCGCTTACCAAGTTGACATGCACCGCATTTCTCCGGATGATGGTCACCACTTTGGGTAAACCACGAACGAGGTTTTCCCTACCAATCTTTGCAAGATACTTGAAGTTCAAGTGGCTCAACCTCTTGTGCCATAGCCAACTATTTTCGCTCACATTCTTAGCTACAAAACAGAGATTAGTAATACTACATGCGTAATTTAGATCAATAATGTAAATATTACTCTTACGAATCCCCGTGAGTAGGGTGACGCCGGAAATGCTATCTTTGATAAAGCAATTTGATGACGTGAAGTTGCAAAGCATTCCTTTGTCGCAAAATTGAGAAATTGAAAGGAGGTTGTGCTTGAGTCCATCGACAAGAGAAACCTTCTCAATAGTTAGATTTCCTCTCCTTATAACACCATATCCAATGGTTTTGCCTTTGTTGTTGTCACCAAAGGTTACAGATGGACCACTTGCTTTAATGACATCTTCAAGTAATGATCTATCTCCAAATATATGTCTTGAGCAACACCGTCAAGATACCATTCATTATCCTTGGAGTGACCGGCCATGAAGCAGAGGACCCGAAATGTAAACATTAAGAACGAGGTCCCCTTTATTCCTTGGGTCCTGAAGTTAGCAACCCTTTACGACCCACACCCGTTTGGATGTAGGAGGTTTGCTCTTCCCGGCATTGGATGTGAACCGCAAAAGGCATTCTCAGCCTTGTGACCTAAACCATCACACACGTAACATTTGTAATAGCTACAAGCTTCATGAGGTTTTACTAACTCCTTACTCTTCTTAGGAGTTGCATGCGGTTTTGGACAAGGAAGCGGTTTGGGAGGAGCAGCTCCACCTAACATTCCAAATGATACGAAGGGAACAGGCTTTGGTTTGACCACGTATTTTCTGGGAACGCTATTCCCGCTTTTGAAGGCAGGAGGAGCGGTCGAAGAAGAAGCGCGGTCGACCCGGAGTTAGCGAACCGCCTTTTCCACCGTGGCGGTTGGAGCAGGATTCTACCAATTCCATAAGCCATTTCCTCTTCAGATGCTTCCACGTAATTCTTAGGTTTTAACACGTAATTCTTCCCATATTGCTTTCCTTTAGGGTAGACATAATTTACTTGTCTTCCTTTACCCTTTCCTTTAGCATGCTTCCCTGGGGAATTTCTTTAGTTAGTTCCAAAATTCCTCATCCTTTTCACTCGAGGATGCACACTTCTCCTCTTCCTCGTATCCAAACCCTAGACCATCCTTAGTTCCAGGAGGAACTTGGAAGTCCAAGATTTTATCCTTGGTGGATTGAGACTTGAGCCACGAATCAATAATCTTTTGACGATCGTCGATTTGGGTTACCAAGTCATCATTCCCGAGTTGAAGTGCAAAGCAACCTTAGTTTCAAGGATGCGGTTTTGATCAAGCAAGAGGAGTCATCTGCTTGATTTGGTCCTTAAGATTAGAAATTTCACACCTCATCACGCTTTTCTCCGTCTTGTACGCATTAAGTTCATCATGAGCTAAGCTTAAGGCTTTCTTAAGATTTGAGAATTGATGGATCACTATTTCAGCCTTCCTTGAACATCTTTTCATGTTCCATGGGAGAAACCTCTTCCACCACCTTTTTCAAAATTTTCTTTGGAATAGCTTTTGAAGGTGGAGCAAGCTTTTAGATGAGAAAATGGGACGTGAATACGAACAATTTCCTATCTTAACGCTTAGGAGTAAGTTTAATATCATCATCCAATTTATAATTTGGAAGTTTTGCAAAAACCTCCTTTTCCTCCATATCATGCAACTCAAATGATTCGTAATCCGAGTCATCGAAGCGTCTGCAACTAAGTAGAGGTTAACCTCTTCGGTTTCACCGTCACTTCCATCCTCGTAACTGCTTTCAATCCAAGTTGCTAATTCCTTGGAATTCTCTTCCTCCTCAAAGAACCATTCCCTTTCGATGAGAAAATTTCGAAGGAAAAGTTTTCTTTTTCATATATTCATATTTAGGCCGTGGACACTCAGATGCAAAGTGGCCAGTTTCCTACAGCTTGTAGCATACCAAGTCACTCTTCTTCTTTGTATCTCGTAGCCCTAGAAAATGTTGCAGGAGGTTTGCCTTTTGAAAATGATTTTGTGAAAGGTTTTGAGGATTTTCTAAATTTTTGAAATCTTTTCACAAACATGGCAAAATCATCATCATCCATCTCGATGAGTGATGAGGTTGATATGGAAGGATCAGTGGTTTGATTGGATGTGGATGGTTTCTCTTCATGTTCCACTACGTACATAGAAAGCGATTTGGTTTTTCCTTCTATCTCTTCAATATGATTTAGTTTAAGTTCATAGACTCTAAGATTGGCATACAAGTTACTTAATGACCAAGTACCCAATACTTTGGAGTCTTCTAGAGAGGTAGCCTTATTTACCCATCTAGAACCTAAAGCGTATATGAAAGTCATATTGATTTCCTTATCGGTTAAAGTTTTACCAAGAGATCTACAAGCATTAACTACCTCAACATAGCGATCGTAGGTTTGACACAAGGTTTCGTTGGGTTTTCTGTTGAAGTTGTTGTAGGATCTTTCAACAAAGGTATAATTTGTTTTCCTTGCACTCATCATCACCTTCGAGGTAGCTCTCTATGGCATCCCACATCTGCTTTGCGGTTTTGAGGTACATCACCTTCTCAGAGTTGATACGGGGAGGGTTCCGTAAATGATGAACCTCGCCTTTGCCGTCCAAGGCAACTATTCTTTTCTCTTCATCCGACCACTCATCTTTTGGCTTTTTGACCTCTGGAGTTTCGGCATTGGTGGTTGCATCGGTGTTAGCCTTCATTGGAATTAGAGGGCCATTGATCACGCATTCCACCAAAGATCTCATCTATGGTTTCCAAATGAATAAGCATTCGGCACTTCCGTATGTCAAAGTGGTCTTCGTCCAACATTGGAATGTGTGAATAGTTAATGTAGTCATTGTCTTTGAGGTTGCCATATCGAATCGGCACACAAGCCGTTAAGCTTGAAAACAAAGGGTTTTAAAATGTGTTCGCTCTGATACCACTTGTTGGTCCCAAAGGTGGCAACAAGGGTGAAAATACAACTAGAGGGGGTGAATAGTCATACAAATTTTTCTCCCTTAAATAAAATTTAAACCTCTTGCTTACAAAATCCTCTTGCAGTTGATAATAGACTACAAGTGATAGTGTAAAATGCACGTGGAATATTTAGAGTTACAGGCGGTTTTGTTAGGAGAGGTTTGTAAAGCGGTTTTAAGTGAGGTTGATAAGTGAGGTTTACAAACAAGTGAGGTTTTGATACCGTTAACTCCAAACACTATTTCACAATAATGGATATCTAAATAAAGATCAAACAGAGACAGAGATAAATAATTAGTAAGCACAAGAAATATAAATGCAGAAAGTAAGAACACAATATTTGGAATGGTTCAATCGATAAACGATCTACGTCCACTACCAAGATGGTTAGTCTTGGATTTCTAAGAGAGATTTTATATTAAGTATTTGAGAGATTACAAAGTACAATAAAATCTTTACTATGAAGAACAAATCCAAAACTATAACCAGTGTATCTCTAATGAATAAACTATGTGTTTAAACAAGAGAGGTGTGTGTGTGAGAACAAGATCAAGGCTCTTTAAATCTAAGAGATGTAGAGCACAATGATTCTTGAATGTGTTAAGGCTTGATTTCTGGGCTGGGGAATATTTCTTGAAGTATGAAGATGAAGATTCAAAGGACTAAGAATTTTCTGGGCAGAGCTTCAACTTCACATGAACACAGCAATTTCTCAATTTTTCAAGCAATCTTCAAATGGTGAAGATTAGGGTTATTTATACCCAAGCATCCAAAATGTAGCCGTTGGACACAGCTGTTGAAGGACAAGATTTGATGCTTTCATATTGGTCCACAAAGAACCACTTTTGTCCTTTGGTACGAGTGGCAGATAAAGCTGATAATGCTCCAGCTGCAAGCAATGAGGTTTGGACACCTGTCACCTTTTCAAGATCCTTGCAGATCTTCTCTGACTTTGAATTACGTGACAAGATAAGGTGGTTGACATTTGGATATTGCTGATGTGGATCACAAGGTCAAAGAGCGGTTCACTTCAAGTCTCAATCATTGGGGGCGGTTCTGGAGTACAGGCGGTTTTGACAAGTGCGGTTGGTAACTCCAGTGAGGTTGCAAAAAGGGCGGTTAATGATGAGCTGCAAAGGAGCGGTTCATCATCAAAGGGCGGTTGCAATTTAGTAGTTCAAGAGTAGTTTCAAACAAAGGATTTCACCAAGCAAATGCTAAGGGCGGTTTTGCTAGGGCGGTTCCAAAGAAGTGGTTTGAAACTTCTGAACTGCAACTCTCAATTCCAATGAGTCTGTGCCAGTCTTCAAGCCTAATCTATAAAATGGACTTAACTAAAAATTGAAGTCTAAGCTTCATTACATAGGGTCCTAAAGTCCTTAAAATAGACAGGAGGTTATGGTATCAATCAAATCTAATACAAATATAGGAGGGTTAAAACATGCATACCCAACAACGTACAAGTCAAACCTGAATCAGAATGGAACATGGAAGAGATCAACCAAGCTAGTTTCAATGAAAAGGCACTTAATGCCATTTTTGAGTGGGTTGATATGCATATTTTCAAACTTATTCAAAACAGTTCCACTGCAAAAGAAGCATGGGATATTTTACAACGTTTTTGTGAAGGTGATGGCAGTGTGCGTGAAACTAAGCTTAGGGGTCTTACTAGCAGATTTGAAAGATTAAGGATGGGTGAAAATGAAACTATTCCTTCTTATTTTGAAAAATTATTTGATATTGCTAATGAGTGTCAATTGTTGGGTGAACCTTTTACCAACAAACAACTTGTCTCAAAAGCAATTAGAACCCTTCCTGAGCGTTTTAATATGAAAGTTTCATCTATTGAAGAGGCTCACAATCTTGCAACTATGGATATCAATTCTTTAATGAGTATTTTGAAAAACTTTGAGTTAAATCTCTTAGATCAAAGTGAAGCATCTAAAGGGAAAAATGTTGTTTTGAAAACTCAAGCCTCGAGTTCTTTGGATGAAAACGAAGATGAGGTTTTTGAAGAAATTGATGAGAATGCTAGTGTTGCTTTACTTGCTAGAAAATACAATTCTATGGTTAGAAAGTATAACAATGAAAAAATGCAGGTGAAAGCAAAGGAGAAGCAAACCAAGGTCTATGATTCGATGCCAAAAAGGACTTTCCCATCTAACCCAAAGTTGAACCCAAGAAGAGCATCATCGTATCGCTAAGGTCTGATCCAAAGCACATTGAATCCATTCAATGTCATGCTTGCTCGGGTTGGGGTCACTATTCCAATGAGTGTGCAAATACTCTAAGGAAGAGAGGAAAGAACCTATGGGTTTCTCTCGGTGATGATGAGGATGAAGGACCATCTCAGAGGTAGAATCGATCAAACAACCATGTTTGTCACGGTAAGTAACACGGAAAAGGACAAAGTGTTACCCAAGGTGTTATCCACCTGAGATAACATCTCGTGATCACACCCGACAGTATGATGAATTATGTGATAATAATGCTGTTTGTTTTGTTAGCTCTTCTAACCCCGATACAGAAGTACACAAGAGGACGAGCGAGCAAAGATGACCTCATTTCCGGATTAAAAGACCTTTACGAGGCATTGCTCGTGGAATGGAAGAAAGAGAACAATTTGGTTAAGTCCTTAACCAAGAAGAATGAAGGACTCCGGGCCTATGTGACTCATATGGAGGTTCAAGCAACAAAGAGAGAAATCGAGCTTGAAAGAGTCAAGGGCAATTTGACTCTAGCCGAAACCACCTTGAAGAAGCTCAACACCTGGATCTACCAAATTGGATGAGATCTTGAACTTGAGTACACCTCTCAGAGCGGTATTGGTTTTCAAGAATCTTTGAATAGTATTCTTTCTACTTTGTCTATGAATGATAATGAGAATTGTTTTGTTAAGGAGCGGTTTTTTGACAAAGATTCTTCTTCAAAAGAACCATGTGACAAAGGGAAGGTGTGTCAATACTGTCACACACCTGGACATTTTAAAAATAAATGCCATATTGTTTCGAAAAAACTGTCCCAAATTCCCTTGGTGTTACCTGAGGTGTTGCCCAAAGACACGTGATAACACACCCAATGAATGGTAAAAATTCAAAAAAGGTGTGGAAGCCAAAAGCTAATCTGAAATGTGATGTCAAAGGTAATACGCTTTAAAAACAAATATTGAAGGTTCTTGGTACTTTGATAGTGGGTGTTCACGTCATATGACAGAACAAAATTGTTTTTAAAAGACTATGAAACAATCCATGGGGGTAGTGTAACTTATGGTGGTGGGAGCAAGAGTAATATCATTGGGAGAGGGACACTAAATGTGTCCGGATTTCCAACCTTAAAGAATGTCTTACATGTTGATGGACTTGTAACTAATTTAATTAGTATTAGTCAACTTTGTGATGACAACTTAGAGGTGAAATTTAATAAAGATACTTGTGAAGTTTATGACAAGATTAACAATTGTGTAATGACAGGTACAAGATCTAGTGATAATTGTTATCTTGTTGAAGACAAGCAAGTATGCCATTCGGCAAAACTTGATAACACTACATTGTGGCATCAAAAGTTGGGACATGTTCACTTTCGTAACATAGAAAAGATTGTTAATCTAGATGCCTTTGTCCAAGGCATTCCTAGTCTTGATCTTAAACAAAAAATTGTTTGTGAGGATTGTCTCAAAGGGAAACAAACTCGTGTTACCCATGGTGCCGCCCAACACAATGAGCAACACACTGGTACTACACATTGTTTTCAACTCTTGCATATGGATCTAATGGGTCCACTTGAGATAGAAAGTTTTGGGGGCAAGAAATATACTTATGTCATTGTTGATGATTTTTCACGATTTACATGGGTTTATTTTTTAAGGGAAAAATCTGAGACTTTTGAAAAGTTCAAAATCTTGCACTCTAAGATCAAAAACATGTTTTGTGCTTCAATTTTTCGAATTAGGTCCGATCATGGGAGGGAATTTGAGAATGTTTCTTTTTCAAATTTTTGTGAAAGAAAAGGTATTCACCATGAATTTTCAGCACCCAAAACACCACAACAAAATGGGGTAGCTGAAAGGAAGAATAGGACTTTACTTGAAATGACTCGTGTGATGTTATTTTCAAAAAGGATTTCGAAAAGATTTTGGGCAGAGGCACTAAATACGGCTTGTCACACAGCCAATAGAGTTTTTCTAAGACCCGGCACAACCATGACTCCATACGAAATTTTGAATGGTAGAAAACCAAAAGTTCATTATTTTCATGTCTTTGGTTGTGTGTGTTACATTCTCAATGATCGGGACTACTTAGCAAAATTGGACTCTAAGAGTGATAAGGCCATTTTTCTTGGTTATGCTTCAAATAGTCGTGCATATAGGGTATTTAATCTAAGGCTAAAAACCATCCAAGAATCCATGAATATTGTTTTTGATGATAACTCAAGTATTGCAGAGAAAATGTTCAAGAGACACCCTTGGAGCCGTTGGAAGAAGTCGAGTCCTGTAAGGTGTTACTAGGTGTTACCACGAGTGGTAACACCGATAGTAACACGTAAACCGAGGAGGGTGTTACCATTGATGAGATAACACCTCGGTATAGCATCCGATTCCACCCAAGAAATGAAGATCAAGAAGGAGTTGAAACAGGGGTTCACGAGAATGTGAGAAGAGATCCTCCACCTAGAATCGGTAGGAATCATCCTACAACCCAAGTAATTGGGGAGGTGAATGAGGGTGTACAAACAAGACGTATGAATTCCATTAGTGACCGTGACATGGTAAGGTATGTGTGCATGTCCACCACATACTCAAAGGTAACATACTCTTGTTTTACTTCATCTGTAGAACCTAAAAATGTGATTGAAGCTTTAAAAGATAATTTTTGGATTCAAGCAATGCAAGATGAACTTGATCAATTTGCTCGTAACAATGTTTGGTCTTTAGTACCCCGTCCCTCAAACACTAATGTTATTGGGACAAAATGGATTTTCAAAAATAAGACCGATGAGTATGGAAACATTGTTAGGAACAAGGCTCGTCTTGTGGCTCAAGGCTATACACAAGTGGAAGGTATTGACTATGACGAGACCTTTGCACCTCGTGGCTAGAATTGAGTCAATAAGACTTTTATTGGCCATTGCTTGTTTTCTTAAAATCACATTGTTTCAAATGGACGTCAAAGCAGCCTTTTTAAATGGATACTTAGATGAGGAAGTTTTTGTTGAACAACCAAAAGGCTTTGAAGATCCATTTCAACCAGACCATGTGTATAGACTTGATAAAGCTCTTTATGGGTTGAAGCAAGCTCCACGTGCATGGTATGGTAGGTTAACTAGTTTTTTACTAGAATATGGTTTTACTAGAGGAGAAGCAGATAGGACTTTATTCATTCTTAAACATGGAAAAGAACTTGTCGTGGTTCAAATCTATGTTGATGACATAGTATATGGCTCTACATCAAAAACTTGTTTAAATGATTTTGTAGAGGCTATGACATCAACATTTGAAATGAGCATGATGGGGGAACTTAACTTCTTTCTAGGCATGCAGGTTAAGCAATCAAGTGAAGGGATTTTCATCTCCCAAAGCAAATATGCAAGGAACCTGGTGAAGAAGTTTGGGTTGGAAGGTTCGAAGAGCTCAAAAATTCCTATGGGCACTTCTCTCAAGATTGGAAAAGATCAAGTGGGAGAAGATGTTGATCCAACCCTATATCGTTCCATGATTGGTAGTCTCCTTTACCTTACTTCTAGTCGCCCTGATTTGATGTACAGTGTGTGTGTATGTGCTAGATATCAATCCAATCCTAAAGTGTCTCACCTAAATTCTGTGAAAAAGATCATTAAATATGTTTCTGGAACTAGTGATTTAGGGATTTGGTATAGTAAAGATACTAATACTAATTTAGTAGGCTTTAGTGACTCGGATTGGGCAGGGGATATGGATGATAGGAAAAGTACAAGTGGGGGATGCTTTTACTTGGGAAATAATTTAGTATCATGGTATAGTAGAAAACAAAATTGTGTTTCATTATCCACAGCTGAATCAGAATATGTAGCAACTGGTAGTTGTTGTTCACAACTAATTTGGTTAAAACACATGCTTGATGATTATGGTCTTGATAGTAATATTTTGACCTTATACCGTGATAATTTGAGTGCTATTAATATTTCCAAAAATCCTGTACAACACTCCCGTACTCAAACATATTGACATCCGTCATCATTTTTTAAGAGATATGGTAGATAAAAAGATAATAAATATAGAGCATATTGATACAAAGTATCAACTTGCTGATATTTTCACCAAACCCTTAGACCATGATAGATTCTCTAGTCTAAAGAGATCTCTTGGTCTTTGCATTCTCTAAAAAATGTCCTCTGTTGTAAGGTGTTACCATGGGTGCTGATAACACCTGGGGTAACACATGTATACTAGTGCATATTTTTTGCTAGTTTGGTTTTATTCTCTCCGCCTGTAAGGGTTCCCATAGTTCTCGTGAGCTATGAGAGTTCTCACTACCGCACATGCCGACCTTTTTGTTGTGGTAGGATAGCACCCTGAATAACACACTTGATAAAACTCCCTTCATATGCTTAAAGTGACAAAGTCACTAATCTTTTTTGATAAATAAAAGGCAAAGGCATTTATCCATACTATTCTCTCGAGCTCGGGGCACGGTGTTCGCTGCAACGATGTACTCTTGCCAATGAGAATGTATGAGGTGATTTATGCTAAGTATTAGGGACATGGAGTTCGCTACTACAGTGTACCCTACTTGAAAGACATAAATCACTTGGTCTTTACACTTGAAATAAAACTCGAAGCACGGAGCTCGTTACTACGATGCTTTCTTGTTTAAAGAAGTGTATTGATACGTGATTAACAAGCAATGTATTTAAAAAATATATATAGGCCTATAATGCCTAAAGTGCATGAAAAATGCTCAGCTTGTTATGCCTGAAGTGTCTAAAAATGCTCAGCTTATTATGCCTCAAGTGTTTGAAACTGAATATATTTATCAAGGGATTTTTATCTTATGTGTTATCCTAGATGTTACCATCATTGCCATTAACATATTTGTATGTGCTATATTATGTTTTTATTTCTTTATTTTCGGTTTAGTTATTTAAGTTTTTAAACTTTGAAAGTCTTTTTATTGTTAGGAGTTTTAAAAGTTTGAAAAAGTCTTTAACTAACCAATTTATCTTTGATAAACAATTCAAATAACTAAGTCCTAAAAACTAGGGATTTGTTTTTCAAAAACCATATAGACTTAGTTTATTTGTATTTGTTTATTATTTTCCGTTTTTTTTATATATTAAAAAAAAAAAATTTAAAATTAAAAATTAAAAAATCTGAAAATTAAAAAAAAAAAAAAAAATTATTTAAAAAAAAAAAAAAAAAAAAAAATATTTTTTCAAAATAATGGCCGGATGTCTTTATTTTTGTGAGGAGTTTTGTACTTGTTTTTCTTGTGGCCTAGAAAATAGGGGGAGTAAATATTGTAGTTATTTTTGTGTGGCTAGAAATAAGGGAGGTTAGGTAAATATTTAATGTAATTATTTTTAGTGGCTAAAAAAATAGGGGGAGATTAATTAAAATAGGAGATAATTAGAGGAAGTAGGATAAGTCTTGAAAAATTAATTCCTAATCTAATTCCTATTTTTCTCCTCTCTCTCTAACCGCCCTAATCCCCTTCTCTCTCTACACGGTAAATACCCCTTCCTCGTCACTGTCAATCCCTCACTCTCAAACCTTCCAAAATCAACAACCTTCCTAAATTCCAAACCCTTCCTAAAACCCTAACCATGGCAACCCATACCAAAAAGCAATCCGCCCCTTCGAGGTATCTCCGGCGTTGGTTCAAGTGGTCCTAGTCTCATGGACACTTCGACCACCCCTCTCAATGTGTCTCCGGCAATGACAATGTCGGTTGATGATCCTCCTTTGGTGACAACAATGGCGCAACCCTTGCCCATTGTGACCTTACCACCTCTTCCACCCGTTCCATCAACCAAAAAGCCAAAAAGAAAAGCCATTGCTCACAAATCCTCGGCACAACCCGTCAAAAAGAGGAGCTCAAGTAGGCTCACCGCAATGAGGCACAAAGGGACCTCTAAATCCAACACATCCTCCGATCCTGTTGAAGTTTCGAGGAGTCTTCACTTGGTCTTTCCTCGGCTCATGTTTCGGATGAAGACTTCCATGCCGATGCTGAAAAGAGCCATTCTGTTGAGACATTTGAAGATTGGGAGATTGAGGAAGAAGAACCCTTGTATGAAGTTAAGAAAAGAAACATTAAAGGCAAAAGCAAGTGGACTCGTGTCAAAGATGTTACCCAGTAAAAGCCGCAACACCCAAGGTAACATCCTCTCGTTTCTAAAGCTTCAAAGTCTTCAATTAGTGAGTTTGAGTCCTCTGATTTCCTTGAGAAAGAGTTTGATGACGTGAATACTGCTTTTCCAAAACCTTACTTCTCATTGGAGTTTTATCGAAAAGAAAATATGGAGTTTTGGTTAAGGCATAGTGACACGAAAATTCTCAAAGAAAAGCACATTGACGAGGTTGATTTAAAAAGCATGGTATATTTCGGTTCTTGGAGGATAGAAATTTTTGAAAGCTAACTTGCATCCTTCGAAATTTGTTGAAGCTATAGTCAAAAATTTCTATGCCAACCTTCATGCCAACCTAGATAATGAAAAGTCCGATCAATTTGGAAAGGTGTTTTTAAGGAACAAAATTTTTTCTATTACTCCTTCTTTGATCAACAAGACTTTAGGACTCCCAAATTTGGATGATGATGGTCCTATTGTTCATAAGGATGAAATTGCTAGGTTTATCTCTCATGATGTCGTGCATGAATGGCCCTCCAATCCTAATCCCAAAACCAAAGTTCATTTTCTTGCTTCCCGTCTCACTTCACTCTTTGCCGTGCTTCACAAGCTTTGCATATTTAATTGGGTTCCTACTTCTAACGAGCAATATGTCACATTGCAGCAAGCTGAAATCTTGTATAAGTTAGGAAAGAATCGAAGAGTGAACTTGGGTAGATTGATCTTCAAACATTTGGCTTCGTGGGGTAGAAGAAAAGACATTACTATGTTTCCTTACCCTTCTTTAATCTTCCAAATTTTGAAATCTCAAAAATTGCCCATTGAAGAGTCGGATGAGTATACACCCGCCTTGATCTCTATGCTATAGATTCCCAGTGACTAAGAAGAATACCAAGAGTGTGAGATACACAGTGTGATCTTCCTTGGTCAAAGATAAATGAATTTGGGTCAAGTGATGCGGTTTCTGCTAAGGGTGTTACTCAATCTGTTATCCCAAATGTTACTCCGAAATCTCCAAGTTTTTCAGGTACAGATGTAGCTCATATTCTTGCTAATGTATACAATTTGTTGGGGAATGTTTCACCAACAATACCAAAGACCACAGTTTTGGCGTTTCTCCACAAACAAACTTCTACCATTTCCGAGATTGTGCAAGGGTGGACAAAGCTCAAGGAGATTACTGATGAATTCATCCAACAGGTTTCTTCCCAAACCTGGGAGTTGATAGTGCTGATGGAGCTGGTCCAAGTGGTGGTGGTGTTGGAGATGCCAGTGGTGCTGCTGCAGATGTTACTGATGGTGCTGACTTAGATGCTGGAGATGAAGAAGGGGATGATCAGGAGGAAGATGAAGCTGATGATGAACGAGAAGAGTGAGTACAATACATCGCCTGAAGGTTGATGTTGCCGCTCTTATGGTGATGATATTTTTTGGTGGTTGAAAAACAATTTACTTTTATGTTTTTATTTGGAACATGTTTTAAATACTTTGGTGGTTTGTTTTATTTGCTTATGGTGCTTAAACTTTTAGGGTTGTTTTGAACATGGAGTAGCTTAGTAACTTTGATTTATCTTTGGTACTTTAGGTTACTAGTTAGTTGGAAAACTTATTTTGGAAAATATGTTTTGATAACTAGTATTTTTGTGATAAATCATTGTAGTTGTTAATGCCTTGATTATGGGGGAGTTGATAACTATGAAGTTGCTCGATGGCTAACAATATCTTGCAGGATCGCACTTTAGAGTTTGGAAAGAAATTATAAATTATGGGGAGATTGTTAATGCAGATCATGGTGTTACCACAGGTGCTATCACTCATTGGGTGTTACCCGAACTGTAATGAGTTGTAATTTAATAATTCTTTCCATATTATTTTATATCCTAATGTCTAATATTATTTGCAAGATATATGTGTTTTTTGGTCCATATTTCAGGTTAATATATGGTTGGATTAATTGCTAGAAACAAGGAAGAAGTTGGAGAAGGAGTTACACGTAAATAGGAGATTTACGTGTAACTATTGCTTGGTCCATATTATTTGAAGAAGGAATAAAAACGTGGGAAGACCAAGTCATGGAGTTGTTGCTGATTAATTGAAGAGTACAATACCAAGAAAGCAAGAGAGTACAAGGTGATAAAGCATGGACTTGGGCTTCAAGAAATCGGTTGCTACATTCTAGGGAAGTTGGCGAATGATGAGGAATTCAAGCCAAGAAATCTCTCCACTCCTCACACACGATCTGAAGGTCCAAGGCTGTTATTTTGGAGTAGCCTCCAAGGCATTGGAAGGCTATAAATAGGCTAGGTGTGTTTCATTTGAAGTAGGCCAAATATCAAACACACACACCATAGCACAAGAGAGACAAAGTTCTTTGGTTCGCATATCCTTCCTCCCTTGTGATTCTAGCTTAAACACTGAGTGTTTAAGAGAGTGTTGGCTTAGGATAGGATTCGTTCTTTGTCTCATTTAGTTCCATAGAGCATTATCATTGTATTAGCAATAGGAAACTTTCGGCTTTGTAATTTTGCTATATTGATTATAAAGTCTTCGCCATCTAGGCACACTCAAGTTATATATTTATATAACTTGAGAAAATTATATCTTGTGTTATTTATTTCCGCTGCACAAAGTTTTTATAAACTATTTATTTTGGTGTGTGTGTGCTGTCCGTCAGTGTGTTAACCAAGGTGTTGGGTAACATCTACGGTAACATCTCTTTCCAGTGAAGCCATTGACAATTTCAAATATCACATTTTCTTTTTTATTTACCTAAAATAAAAGATCCAACAAAAAATAAAAAGCTAGGTGCAATTTTATCATCATATGCGTATATGAGACATGGCAATCGGGTTGGGATGGGTTGAGCCAGGTTAAAGCGGACAACGGGTTGGGACGAGTAATACCTGTTACAACTCATTTAATATACAGGTCAAATGAGGCGGGTGGACTCGGATAATCCGATAAGCTCAACTTTTTTTTTTTTTAATTACTCGGCTAGAAAAAATAATTTTCAAAAATAAATTAATTTTTTTGACCCGATGGGGGGGGGGGCAGGGGGTGGGGGTTGTTAAAAATAAATCTAAAATGATTAAAAAAAATTTGTTGGCATAATGCCCTAGGCGTTTAGTTATGTTTGACTTATAACTTAAACCGCTACGTAATCGTCTTTATCATTTATTATAGAGAAAGTTTATTTGGCTTATTATATGTTTGCATGTTTATTATAATAACCCGCGTCCCTAGTTATTATGAATAACTAGTATAAGTTGGTAATTGATAACCATGGAGATGATTATATGCATTAGATGCACATTACACTTATGGATACTTGCTAGAGAACAAGTATTGGACATGACATACCGATGATATTTATGACATGGTCTATAGTCATATATGTCATGATTAAATCTCATGATAGTCGTGTCATTTGAATTCTTATACCTGAGATTATTATCGTCTTCCACATGATGAATATTGTGTTTGATGTACTCTAACACTATCTTTAATAGGATAGCAATAAGGGCTATGTTGACACGATTGAATTCTTGTAAGGAAGAATAATAAGTCAAGATGAGATTTATCCCTCTCGTTGAGAGAGATGTTTGCTTGGGCCCCTCGATGAATGATGTTGATGAAATGTGTAGCCACACTCAAGAGATTTGATAGAGATCAAATGCACTTGGATTATCAACATATTCAAAATCGAGAAAGCATTGAACAATATGAGTTGACGTGGACCATGACTCATGTTCAATTTGACATCGTGGACAAAGAAATTGTGACATTGATCTATCAAGGAATCAAGCTTTGATGTTATATTTAATTGGGTGGACATAATGACTTGCTAGAGATCACTTATGTCTTGTGAGGTTGATGTTTCAACTCACTATCAACATAAAATATAATTCCTAAATGGTCACACACAAAAAAAAGGGATTAAAATGGCTCGTATGTGTTTTCTGGGGTCAGGGGACGACTCATCCCCAATTTGCCCAACTATTCCCCAAGACAGGGACGAATGAATCAGAGTGCTGAAATTAGGGGACGACTTGTGCCCTATGGGACGACTCGTCATGGCGGCGCTGGAAACCCGTTTTTGCTTGGAAAAAGGACTCTTCTCCCTAAGTGTTAGGAATTTATAACAAGTATAAATAGAATCCTTTTGTCCCAGCTTTAACATACGAAAATTAGAGTTTTAGAAACACTAATTGATTGATTTTGATTACGAATCAAAGATCAAAACTCCATAGATTCATTCCATAACAGCCATTTGATTATTGAAAGGTGTTTCAATAATCGGAGGATCATCTAGCAATCCAACAAGATATTGATCTTGGTCCGTTCGCGTGTGAATTACCAATAGAGGGTGATTTCTTTATCACTTAAAGCTTGAAGATTACCATTGTTGATTCATCACCAAGAAAGAACAAGGAGAAGATCAAAAACCTTCATCAACGGTTTTTTAGATTCGTTTTGAGATTCACTTTTGAGATTCATTTTGAACAAATATAATCGCTACAAGGTATGTAAATCTATTTCATATATTTCTTATTTCTTCATGCTAGACGGATTCAAGACTAGGGTTTTGTTGATTTATAAAAGTTCTTCCGCTGCGTTTGTAACCCCAAAATCCAATAGTGGTATCAGAGCCGTGTTTATCATGATTATGATTGAAATTGGCATGCTAGATTTAATTTAATTAAATGCTTTACATGCTATATGAAATAGATCTATGTTTTATGTGTATTGTTTTATGAAAACAAGTATATGTAATATGCCATGATTGTGATTAATAATTGGTTAATGTTTAATCTTTTACATAGGTTATTGATTTGTTTAATATGATTATTTAGATTTGTAATTTCTCAAAATTGTATCAAATTGTTTGATTGGAATATTTTGTGAAGCCCTATGTTCATGTAATGTACACATAAGATTCATGTTACAACCATGCGATATTTGTTGATATGTGTAAAACCTTCTAAATATTTAAGTTTCATGCCATCACTTGATTAGAACACTTGTGATATTTTAGGGTATTTTGATATAGTTTCGACTCAGTTGGGTGCACCATTATATCTTAATTTGTGATCAAGATGAGATAATGGTTGATGTAGTTTTGACTCAGTTAGGTGCATCGTTTCATGTCTCATACGTTTGAAAAAGGTTGAACTTAATTGGTGCTTTCAAATGAGATTTGACCCAAGGCATAGATGAGATTAAAACATGTTTTTGACATATGATGTCTAGAAATCTCATAAAAGATTTAAGAGTCATATATGATATGATTGATGTTATCTACCTAAATAGCTTTATTTCGGTTTCGGGCATTGACTCAGTTAAACCAAAATCAAGTGAAATATGGATCTTAGCCTACTATGATTATATGATACATGTTTCTATTTGAAGGTGTATAGTAGGAGTATTTATGAAATACATTATTTGCTCTTAGATGATAAATGTGTTGATATTTATGTGTTTCATTGTTTGCATATTTTATTGTAGTAATGGCAACTCACAATAATCAAACCATGTCGCTGCGATCAGTCCTTGAGAAGGACAAGCTCGAAGAGAACGGTACAAACTATTCTGATTGGATCAGAAGCCTAAGAATTGTTCTAAGGCAAGAGAAGAAAATGTACATTCTTGACGAACCCGTTCCACCTCCACCTGCTGCCAATGCTTCAAGGGCAGATAAAGATGCTCACAAGAAACATGTTGATGATTCTAATGATGTGACATGCCTTATGCTTGCCACCATGTGTAAGGCTCTTCAGAAGGACCTTGAACACATGAAAGTTGCTTTTGATCTAGCCGAGCTCTTAAAGGAAATGTTCCAAGTGCAAGCTAGACAAGAGAGGTATGATGTGGTAAAGACTCTAAATGCATGAAAGATGCAAGAGGGGCAGTCAGTTGGTGCTCATGTCCTTAAGATGAAGGGTCACATTGAGCATCTCGAAAGGCTTGGAAGTCCGATGAGTTTGGAACTCGCCACGGATACGATATTGAATTCATTGCCTGAAAGTTATGGTCATTTTATAATGCACTATCACTTGAGTGGCATGGATAAGAATATCTCGAAATTTCATGCGATGCTTAAGACGGCAGAGAAGAATATCAAGAAGCCCAAACGACAAATGTGTTAATGGTTAACAAAGGTAAAAGGTTCAAGAAAGATGGCAAAGGTAAAGCAAGTGTTGCTAAACCTAAGTCAAAAGTTTCCGTTGCCGGAGAGGCTCCCAAAGTGTCTCAAAAGGATGTGATTTGCTATCATTGCCAAGAAGTTGTTCATTGAATGAGTAATTGCAAGGCTTACAAGGAAGGCCTAAAGGCGAAGAAGGGCAATACGATTGCTTCTGATTCAGGTATCTATATGATAGATATTTTCCTTTCTATTTCTAGTTCATGGCTATTAGATACCGGATGTGGATCTCACATTTGTTTAAATGTGCAGGGACTAAGGAATAGAAAGCTACTCAAACAAGGTGAAGTTGACCTACGTGTGGGGAATGGAGCAAGAGTTACTGCATTAGCTAAGAAATTTTCTATTTATTTAAATGATATGCTTTATTGTATTGCAAATTCATTTAATGATCTTTATGTTCTTGATGTTGATGAGAAACAAAATAATGTTGAAGATATTTATCATATGGATAAGAAGTCTAAACCGAATGACGTGAACAACACATTCATGTGGCATTGCCGGCTTGGTCATATAAACAAGAAACACATTTCTAAACTCCATAAGGATGGTATGTTAGACTCACATGATTATGAATCATATGAGATATGAGAATCTTGTTTATTGAGAAAAATGACCAAACCACCCTACACTAAGAGTAGTGAAAGGGCTAGTGACTTATTGGGTCTAATACATATCGATGTATGTGGACTAATGAGCGGTATTGCTAGGGAAGGATTTCGATATTTCATTACATTCACTGATGACTTATCTAGATATGGCTATGTCTATCTGATGAAGTCCAAAATTGAGTCGTTTGAGATGTTTAGAAAATTTCAAAATGAAGTACAAAATCAACTTGGCAAAACTATTAAAGCACTTCGATCCGATCGTGGTGGTGAGTATTTGAGCCTAGAGTTTGACAATCATCTAAAAAACTGTGGAATTGTTTCAGAGTTGACTCCACCTGAAACACCACAATGGAATGGTCTATCCGAGAGGAGGAATAGAACCCTATTAAATATGGTACGTTCGATGATGAGTCAAGTTGACCTTCCTATTTCCTTTTGGGGACATACAATAGAGACTGCTGCATTCACACTGAACAGAGTCCCTAATAAATCGACTTCTAAGACCCCACATGAGATGTGGCATGGAAGAAAACCTAGTTTGTCTTTCAAGAAGATTTGGGGTTGCGAAGCTTATGTATAGAGACTTGTCTCTGATAATTTAGCACCTAAATCTGACAAGTTTATTTTCGTTGGTTATCCTAAGGAAACCAAAGGGTATTACTTTTACAACCGCAATGAGAACAAAGTGTTTGTTGCTCAATATGGTACTTTTATTGAGAAACAGTTTCTCAATAAAGCATCTAGTGGAAGTAAAGTTGATCTTGAAGAAATTCAAGAACCCGAAAATAACATGAAACCATTAGTAGAGATGGAATCAAATCCACAAGAAGTTGTGGAACCAATTCAAGATCCACAAGTCCATCGTAGATCGGATAGAGTACGATCCAAGCCCGAGAAATATGGATTTCTCGTATCAAAAAGTAATGAAGTGGAAGTCATTGAGAATTACAAACCTACTTCCTATCAAGAGGCGATGTCCACTACTGATTCGGAGAAATGGCTAGAAGCCATGAAATCCGAATTGCAATCCATGTCAGATAATCAAGTTTGGAACTTGATTGAGCTACCCGAAGGTGTAAAAACCATAGAGTGCAATAGGGTTTTCAAAAAGAAGACTGACATGAATGGGAAGGTGCATACTTACAAGGCTAGGCTTGTAGCAAAGGGATATAGGCAGATTCATGGTGTAGAATATGATGAAACTTTTTCGCCTGTTGCCATGCTTAAGTCTGTTAGAATTTTAATTGACATAGCTGCGTATTATGACTATGAGATATGGCAAATGAATGTCAAAACGGCTTTCCTAAATGGGAAGTTACTCGAGGATGTATATATGACACAACCCGAAGGTTTTGTCGATCCAAGAAATTCTAACAAAGTGTGCAAGTTGCAGAGATCCATATATGGATTAAAGCAAGCTTCTAGGAGTTGGAATCTTCGTTTTAACGAAAAGATCAAAGAGTTTGGTTTTGTCAAGAACGAAGATGAACCTTGTGTATACATGAAATTCAGTGGGAGCGTAGTGTTATTTATCTTATTGTATGTCGATGATATCTTACTCATTGGAAACGATATTCCTGCGCTTCAGACTGTCAAGTATTGGTTAGGGAAATGTTTCTCAATGAAAGATATGGGTGAAGCCGCTTACATTCTTGGTATCAAGATCTATAGAGATAGATCTAAAAGGATAATTGGTTTGAGTCAAAGTACCTACATTGAAAAGGTTCTTAGAAAATTCAAGATGGAAAATTCTAAGAGAGGCAACTTGCCAATGAGTCATAGTGTTACTCTTAGTAAGAATCAGTGTCCTAAGACAATTGATGAGCGAAAAAGGATGAATGAGGTTCCATACGCTTTGGCTATTGGATCTATCATGTATGACATGATTTGTACTAGACCCGACGTCTCGTATGCTCTAAGCATGACGAGTCGATACCAATCTGATCCTGGTGAAAACCATTGGATGACAGTCAAGACGATCCTTAAGTACTTAAGAAGGAATAAGGATGCGTTCTTGGTCTTTGGAGGGATAGAAGATGATCTTGTTGTAAGAGGTTACACAAATGCAAGCTTCCAAACCGACAAGGATGATTTTCGATCACAGTCGGGATTTGTGTTTATGCTTAACGGAGGTGTGATATGTTTGAAGAGTTCCAAGCAGAGTACTATTACCGATTCTACAACTGAGGCCGAATATATAGCGGCATCCGATGCAGCTAAGGAGGCAGTTTGGATCAAAAAGTTCATTAGTGATCTGGAAGTCGTTCTAAGTATCACTAATTCGGTGGAACTTTATTGTGACAATAATGGTGCCATTGCGCAAGCAAAGGAACCAAGGTCACATCAGCGATCCAAGCACATACTTAGATGTTTCCATCTCATTCGAGAGTTCATTGATAGGGGAGACGTTAAGATATGCAAAGTATCAACCGATGATAACATTGGGGATCTGCTTACAAAGCCCCTCGCACAAGCAAAGCATGATGGTCATGTTAGGTCCATGGGTATACGATAGATAGATGGAGCCTAGTGCAAGTGGGGGATTGTTGGCATAATTCCCTAGGCGTTTAGTTATGTTTGACTTATAACTTAAACCGCTATGTAATCGTCTTTATCATTTATTATAGAGAAAGTTTATTTGGCTTACTATATGTTTGCATGTTTATTATAATAACATGTGTCCCTAGTTATTATGAATAACTAGTATAAGTTGGTAATGGATAATCATGGAGATGATTATATGCATTAGATGCACATTACACTTATGGATACTTGCTAGAGAACAAGTATTGGACATGACCTACCGATGAGATTTATGACATGGTCTATAGTCATATATGTCATGATTAAATCTCATGATATTCGTGTCATTTGAATCCTTATACCTGAGATTGTTATCGTCTTCCACATGATGAACATTGTGTTTGATGTAGTCTGAAATTGTCACGGCCAGAATCACAAGTGATATCCAAGGTGATAACAGCACCAACGATAGCACTTGAGATAGCACACACACACTTCGAAAAATAAAACAATTTTGTAAAAGAGATTGCAGCGGAATAATAACACCAAAATTGTTTTTCTCAAGTTATATAAATATAACTTGAGAGTGTCTCTTAGGCAAGACTTTATAATCACTATAATGAATTTATAAAGCCGAAAATGTTCCCTATGACTATAACAATATTAGCTCTATGGAACAAGAGATAAAGAACGAAATCCTATCTTAGCCTTCACACAACTTGATACCAATGTAATCAAGTGCAAAATTACAAGAGAGGAAGTATTAAAAGAACCAAACAAAGAACTCTATCTCTAAGCTTTCGAAGGTGTGTATAAAATGATCTTTCTTGACATATCTTCAAATGAAACCTTCCAAGCTTATTTATAGTCTTCAATTTACTTGAAGGCTACTCAATAAACAGCCTTGGGGCTGTATTTGCACGTTTGAGGAAGAGTGGGGAAGAGGTTGAGGTTGTTCCTTGATTTAAGCTCCCACTTTCTCAAAAATAGCAACCGAGTTGATTTATCTCCAAGTTCAAGCTTCTACACCTTGTACTCCCAAGCTTTATCAACCTTATACTCTTCTTTTATTCAGCAACAACTCCTTGACCAAGTCTCCACGTGTTTTAATTTATTGTTGCCAAAATTTCGATTTTATGCATAAAATGTTATTTATGCATAAATCATTTTCTTCCGAATTCCACACGTGTCTAGCTCTTTCTTCGATCCTATTGCAGTCCGAATTATGAATATAAACCATAGACTATACAGATTATATTAGCACATTAGTCCATTAAATAATAAACAAGAAATATACAACTATATAAATTTCAGTACAGGAAATCATCTACGATATCACCTGGAATTTGAGAAATCATCTATGATATCACCTGCAGTTTACACTAACAATCTCCCCCTTAGTTGAATATTTCTTCTCAAACCTAATGTGCTGCTCTCCTGCAATATTAGTCCATAAACAGATATACAGAGCATAGAAACACAGTATAATATCTCCATAAAAATTAACTTCCCCTTAAATTAACTCCCCCTTAATCAAGGAGCTAATCCTAAACAATGATTTATCACCATAAACTAATTTATTTCAAACTTTAAAAAGTTTTCGAAATAAATTAAGTTAACATAAAAACCATAAACCATTGTAGCAAAATATCATCCAAACTAGCAAAACATCCTAACAGTTAAAGTTTTAAACAGACCAACTAAAGTGTTTTGCAATCAACATAAACAAAATAAAAGAAAATTGTTTAGGGAACCACATCACATCACCAAAATAAAAAGAAATTGTTTTAGGACACCACAAACCAAACCACCAACAAGATAGTGGCAACATAAACCTTCAGGTTCAACAACCTTCAGGTTTCAGCTTTCTTCTTCTTCAAACTCCTCTTCTTCTTCATCTTCCTCCTGATCTCCTTTCCTATCACTTCCACCATCACTTGGGCCAGCACTGGTGGTAGCACCTGCAGTAGCATCTGCTCCAGAAGTTGCAGCAGCAGCAGATCCTCTCCCTGTTTGGGAAGAAATTTCATCAATGAAAGCATCAGTAGCCTGCTTAATCTTAGCCCATCCCTCAACAAGTCCTCCCATTGCACTTGACTGTTTGTGCAAAAAGTTGAGCACTGCTGCCTTTGGGATTGATGGACCAGTGTTGCCCAGAAGATTCATCATGTTGGACAGAATACTTACAGCATCAGTTCCTGCAAAAGTATTAGGGGCAGCACCTGGGGAAGCACTTATGATATCACGTGAGATAGCACCAGGAAGAACAGAGGCAGTTTCATCACATTTGTTCCAAGGAAGATCTTTTGTATACCTTTTACCCTTTTTCAGTTGTTGATCAATGGTATAGTACTCAGGTTCAGAAGTGAAAACATTAGAGGCTTCAATGGACAATGATTGAAAAACTAAAACTTTGAAGATTAAAGAAGGATAGGGGAAAAAGCTAATGTTCATTTCTTTCTTTCTATCCCATGAGGTTAAGTGTTTAAACACTAATCTTCCAAAGTTAATCCTTAGGTTCTTACCCAATCTGTACAAAACATTCGCATGCTCCAAAGTAACAATAGGTTCATTCTTTAGTAGGAAGCCAATTGAAGATGCACAACTTGTGAAGTACAGAATACAGAGAAGTAAGCCTAGAAGCATGAAGTTTTTCCTTTAAAGGTCAGGACTGAAGTTTATTGTGAGTGAGCAATTTGACCATTTCATCCCTATTAACCCTAATGCTCTCATCATCTAAATTTGGGAGGCCTAAAACCTTGTTAATTAGGGCTGGAGTAAATGAATACACTTTTCCCCTTACAAATACCTTCCCAAATTTTTCAGAACCTTCATTATCCAAATGAGCATGCAGGTTAGCAAAGAAATTTCTCACAACACTTTCAACAAACACAGAAGCATGATTATTAGCTTTAAGAAAATTCCTGTCCTTCAAAAACTGAACCATTCATTCCTTTTCTAACTGACCCTCATCAATGTGCTTTTCTTTTAACAATTTCTTACTCGAATTATTTAACCAAAACTCCATGTTTTCTTTCTTATAAAATTCCAAAGTAAGAAATGGTTTTGGAAAAGCCTTATCCTCTTCATTTCGACTAAGTTCATCACCAGAATTATCACTAGAAGAACGAGTAGGAACAGAGGAGGGGGCAGGTGTTACCTCAGATGATATCCTCTTCTTGGTAGCACCTTTGATAGAACTCACTGAAGCTTTGCCCTTGTCCTTCTTCTTCTGAAAATCAGATAGAGTTTTCTCATCTTCAGCATCCACCCAAGCATCAAAAGAATCCACAGAAGGTTCCTTCTCTTTGTTGGCCTCGAAATTCTCATTACTCACATGAGGTGAGGACACATCTAAGGAGCTTTCTGAGACTTCAACCGGATCAGAGGTGGTATTTGATGCAGCCTTGGACCTGATTGACCTTATACGGTTGGAGGTCCTCCTCTTTGCAACTTGAGGAGATAGCTTGGATGTTAGAGCTTTCCTCTTCCTCTTCTCTTTTGATTCGGCCGGAATGAGAGTGACCTTAGAAATGCCATGTTCGAATGAGGTTGTGGGGACAAAGGCTGGAACAATAGCCATTGTAGGAGGAGAAGAACTTGGTGTAATCATGGGAGAAGTTTCCATGGCTACACGAAAAGAAACGGATGGGGCAATGCTTGGGGAGATATCCATTTGGTCTGTGTGAGAGGGTTCGACATTGGCTTTGGATGGAGAAGCCATGGAGATTTTTTTTGGAATTTTTGGAATGGATTTTGACCTAGAATTTGGGAGAGACGAAGACGCTGAAACGGGGGTTTAAAGAGAGAGAAAGTAACGGTTAGAGAGAAAGAGATAAGTGGAGAGTTAGAGAAAAAATAGTAGAGTAAAGAGGAAGAAATGGATAGGGAATAATTTTATTAAATTGATTTGACATTTAAATCACATCCAACTTAAACCCTATAAACCCTCTCCTATCCCTATTAATACTCTTAATTAATCTACTCCACTCATTTAAATTAAACCCTAACCACTCATTTTTAAAACCCCAATAAACACACACGGTTGGAAAGAAATAAATTAAAAACATATATTTTTTTAATGTAAAACGAAAAAATAAAAATTAAGTAAACAAAATATTTGTAACAATATCCGAAATTTATGAGGACAAAGTCAAAATAAATTAAGGTTAGTTACTCAATAAGGTTTACCTAAAGGAAAGGAAACTTGTTGAAGACGTTTTCAAACTCGAAAACTCTTTAATTAAAAAGACTTTCAGATTTTGAAAAATTAATCAACAATATTTTGAAAAAAAAAAAAAACTAATAGCACACACTAATGTGTTAAGGCAATAATGGTAACACGTAGGATAACACATGTGAAATAAATTCCCTTGATAAATATTTTTCATTTTCAAGCATTTCGAGCATAACAAGCTGAGCATTTTCAGGCACTTCAGGCATAACAAGCTGAGCATTTTTCATGCACTCTAGGCATAACACTCCTATATATATATATATATATATATATATATATATATATATATATATATATATATATATATATATATATATATATATATATATATATATATATATATATATATATATATATATTTATTTATAAGTACATTGCTTGTTATAAAGGATCAATACACTTCTTTAAACAAGAAGGCATCGTAGTAACGAGCTCCGTGCCTCGAGTTATATTGCAAGTGTAAAGATAAAGTGTTTTATGCCTTTCAAGTAGGGTACACTGTAGTAGCGAACTCCATGTCCCTAATACTGAGCATAAATCACCTCATACATTCTCATTGGCAAGAGTACATCGTTGCAGCGAACACCGTGCCCCGAGCTCGAGAGAATAGTATGAACAAATTGTCTTTGCCTTTTATTTATCAAAAAGAAAAGATTAGTGACTTTGTCACTTTTAGCATATGAATGGGAGTGATATCACACATGATAACCTAAGTAATAACCTACCATAACAAAAATGTCAGCATGTGCCACGGTTAGAACTAAGCTAACCAGATTAAAAGAATATAAAAGCATTTTTTTTGTTTAAATAAAGAGAAAAAAAATACACTAATATACAAGTGTTACCCTAAGTGATAACATCACCTGGGGTAGCACAGACAAACAGAATCAGAGATTGCAAAGACCAAGAGATCTTTTCAAACTAGAAAATCTCTCGTGGTCTAAGGCCTTGGTGAAGATGTAAGCCAGTTGATACTTAGTATCAATATGATCAATGTTAACTAGGCCTTTATCTACCATATCTCTAAGAAAATGATGACGTATATCTATGTGCTTAGTACGGGAATGTTGAACAGGGTTTTTTGAAATGTTGATAGCACCCAGGTTATCACAGTACATAGTCAAAGAATTACTCTCTAGGCCATAATCATCTAGCATATGTTTTAGCCAAATAAGTTGTGAACAACAACTACCAGCTGCAACATACTCAGACTCAGCCGTGGAAAGAGAGACACAATTTTGTTTACGACTATACCATGCAACTAAATTGTTACCCAAGTAAAAGCACCCCCCACTAGTAATCTTCCTATCATTCATATCCCCCGCCCAATTCGAGTCGCTAAAGCCTACCAAATTGGTGTTAGTATCCTTATTAACCAAATTCCTAATTCACTTGTTCCCGAAACATATTTAATTATCTTTTTGACAGAATTAAGGTGTGAGACTTTAGGATTGGCTTGATAACGTGCACAAACACACACACTAAACATGATATCAGGACGACTAGAAGTGAGATAGAGAAGGCTACATATCATAGAACGATATAAAGTATGATCAACATCCTCACCTACTTGGTCTCTACCAAGTTTAAGAGAAGAACACATGGGGATTTTTGAACTTTTTGCTCCTTCCAACCCAAATCGTTTCACTAGGCTCTTTGCATACTTGATTTGTGAAATGAATATCCCTTCATTTGTTTGTTTCACCTGCAAGCCTAGAAAGAATGTTAACTCACCAATCATGCTCATTTCAAATGTTGATGTCATAGCCTCTATAAAATCTTTTAAACACGTTTGAGAAGTAGAGCCATAGACTATGTCATCAACATAGATTTGAACAATGACTGTTTCTTTGCCATGTCTTAGAATAAATAAGGTCCTATCTGCTTCACCTCTTGTAAAACCATATTCAAGTAAAAAAGAGGTTAGGCGACAATACCATGCACGTATGTGAATGTGTGCCCCAAATTTTTGTGTATTGGAAATTCACGCGAGTTTGAAGACATCCGGTTTAATTTGAAAAAACGGAGTCGCCACGCCATTTTGATTACCTCAAAACTTTGAAAAAAAGGTTTTATGGGTTCGGAGGTTAAGTTACCCCTTGGGAAGAACGGATCGTCGTTCACCCAAGGTGCCTTTCCGGAGCAAGTCTCTCAAGATCCCATTAATCGTGCTTGCTTGCGTGCTTTCTTGTGTGCATGTGTTTGAAAATAAAGGGGAGGGAATGTCCCAAGTCGTCTTCCGGACGTACAAACCATTTGTTGATTGTCGCTCGGGATTTCTTGGATTTTATGTATTCGGGATTATAATCCCGTCCTCATCTTGGACTTGTGATCATCGCATTTTAACCTCGGGACTTGCGTGATCGAGAGAATGACTCCCTTTATAGTAAAAAATGAGGTTCTTTAGGAAGGAATGTCCTTAGCCCATCAATCCTACACTTTAAGACGGTCGAGCTCATATAGATGCTTCATACTCATCTTAAGTGATAATCGGAGATATAGGGTTCAAGGTTGTCCCTTTCTAAAGAAATCATGAAACCTTTAATGGAAGGAACGATGTAAAGATAAGACCTTCACACCGGTCCGTTCCAAGGTTACTAATGGGGACATGGGGGATTGCATGATAAAAATGACATTTTAGTGAAAATATGACATTTTTAAGTTGCAAAGGATGCTTTTGATTGCAAATGGATGCTTTTTTATGTAAAGAAATGATTTTTGTGCAAAGAATGTATTTTTATGTTGGAAAATAGCATTTAGTGTGCAAAGTGATGCTTAAAGATGTTATTTTGAAAGCAAAAGATGCATTTTATGTAAGAAAGTGATGTTTGGGTGCAAAGGATGCATTTTTAATGTGAAAAGAGATTTTGAATGCAAAAAGAATGATTTTAATGCATGAAAATGGGTTTTAGGTGCAAAGGATGCACCTTTATGTATGAAAATGGTATTTTAATGAAAAAATGACATTTTATGTACATAGATACTATCTAAATTGCAGATAGACATCAGATTATAGAATGATAGGGGTTAACATCAAATTACAGCTTGAAAATGTGAAGTTTCTGCAAACTGGCTATGTTTGTCGCGTGACATAGGCTGCCTATGTCGCGTGACATAACTAGCCACTTTGCAGAGTCTTCAGCAGCTGAGATCTACAGAGGTAACAAGGCCTTAAAATAGCCAAGCTACTTCACCAATAGGTCTCATGGGGCTAGTATTTCAGTAATGAACACTTCAAGAGGGTGTGGATATGAGGGATCCACACTCATCTCGAGTGTTCATGGAAAACCAAGTCAAACCGGAGCTATTTCATGAAATAATTATACAATCAGATGTGGATCTATGCAATATGAAGCTAAAGCATGCAACTTTAATCAGAATGCAACATTATCAATACAAATAGCACATAGATCTTATGTAAAATGAAGATAGGAGGAAGAAAAGGGTAGAAAATCGTTATCCTTGAAGACCATGACTCCCTATATCAAGTTAGATATAGGAGCCTTCAAAACAGCAACTTCTGGGGACTGAAATCAAGCCTTGGCTCCGTGGGAATCCTTGGTTCTTGGTGTGTATGGAAGTGTGTGTGTGGGAAGTGTGTGTGGGATTGATTTGGGAGGATTGTGAGGAGAGGGGATGCTTCCTGGGCGTATTCCCTATAGAGGGAGACTGAGGGGTGGAAAAGGTGTCCCTCAAATGAGAGGTGAAGGCCTCTATTTATAGGCTGCCTGCATGGGCTTGTTATGTCGCACGACATAACAAGCCATAACCGTTTTCCTTCTAGAAACATGCAAGGTGGCATGATTCTAGAACTCTCCCTGGCTGGTTATGTCGCACGACATAAGTAGCCACTTCTGGATTCTTCTAGAAACATGCAAGGTGGCATGATTCTAGAACTCTCCCTGGCTGGTTATGTCGCACGACATAAGGAGCCACATGCAGTTCCTTCTAGAAACATGCAAGGTGGCAGTCTTCTAGAAGGAATTCCATATAAAAGAAGAACGTGTTTCTTTGGCTCCAAGTAGTCCATTTTTCCCTTAGATGATTTGGAACATTTCCGGAATTGTTTCGGAACTCTAGGAAAGTCCGGGGAATTACCGGAAGACTTACCGGAATTGCCGGGAAACTTGCCGGAATTGCCGGAAAACTTAACCGGAAGGCATGAGCCAGATTTGGGTACTTACAGAAGCCCCTCGGCAACGTCACTTGCAGGGCGAGTGGGGTTGTCGATAGAAAAGGATCCAATCTGGCGAATGCCGAGATGGATTCGGTGACCAAAGTGGTCGAGTGGCTGGACCTTTTATGAAAGGCTACCTACGTATCCCGGAGGAATCAAGCCATAATCGTAGTTCAGAATCCACTGGGGAAAGGGGGCGTCATATGTGACAAATTGGCTGAACCTACAGGAGGCTACCTACGTATCCCGGGGGAATCAAGCCAGGTCGTAGTTCGAACTTTTGATTGAATCGAAATGTTATTCCTTCACCTTGGAATAACGGAGATCGAAGGAGGGAGCGAAATGTTATTCTTCCATCTTGGAATAACGGAGATCGCGAGAGAGGTCGAAATGTTATTCCTTCAACTTGGAATAACTGAGATCGAAAGAAAAGCGAAATGTTATTCCTTCATCTTGGAATATACGGAGATCGCGAGAAAAGAGCGAAATGTTATTCTTCCACCTTGGAATAACTGAGATCGCGAGAGAGGTCGAAATGTTATTGCCTTCTGGCAATAACTGAAATTTTTAACAAGAAACATTATCCCATTTGGCGATAACGGAGGATTTCCCGGAGGAAACGTTATCCCATTTGGCAATAACGGAGGATTTTCCGGAGGAAACGTTATCCCATTTGGCGATAACGGAGGATTTCCCGGAGGAAACGTTATCCCATTTGGCAATAACGGAGGATTTCCCGGAGGAAACGCTATCCCATTTGGCGATAACAGAGGATTTCCCGGAGGAAACGTTATCCCATTTGGCAATAACGGAGGATTTCCCGGAGGAAACGTTATCCCATTTGGCATTAACGGAGGATTTCTCGGAGGAAACGTTATCCCATTTGGCGATAACGGAGGATTTCCCGGAGGAAACGTTATCCCATTTGGCGATAACGTAGGATTTCCCGGAGGAAACGCTATCCCATTTGGCGATAACGGAGGATTTCCTGAGGAAACGCTATCCCATTTGGCGATAACGGAGGATTTCCTCGAGGAAACGTTATCCCATTTGGCGATAACGGAGGATTTCCTGAGGAAACGTTATTCCATTTGGCGATAACGGAGGATTTCCTGAGGAAACGTTATCCCATTTGGCAATAACGGAGGATTTCCTGAGGAAACGTTATCCCATTTGGCAATAACGTAGGATTTCCTGAGGAAACTTTATCCCATTTGGCGATAACGGAGGATTTCCTGAGGAAACGTTATCCCATTTGGCAATAACGGAGATCGCGAAAAAGGATGGATTTTGTAAAGAAGTAGGAAAGACTCGATAATGGACGTATTCGATAATTTTATTGTAAAGAAAGTGGGATGTACCGATAATTTTATAAAGAAACGGGACGTATCCTGATAATTTTTGTAAATGGAATTAAAAAATGCCAAAGGCAAATAAAACGAGCCACAGGGGTAAATTTGTAAAATAGGCCACGGGGGCACTGGAGGGAAAACTGGATTGAAAGTGATTGGAAATGCCAGGGGCACAAAGGGTAAAAGAGGCCTACGGGGGACAAAATTGTAAAATGGAGCCTTTAAGGGCAACATTGTAAAAATCAGCCACAGGGGCTTAGTATGTCGCACGACATAACAGCCCCGCGGACGTAATCATTAAAAATTCGCACAGTCGCCATTTGAAACTCAATTGAAATTGAAATTGAGAGGGAGGCGACACCGAGAAGAGAGAGAGAGCAATATCAGAGGGAGATTTGAGAGGGATCGATAGAAATCAAACAAATCTTTAGTTTGATTCAACTTGGAAAATGCCTCCTAGGCTCTATCCAACCAAAAGGGATCCTCAACACGCCGAATTAGCTACTCGAAGGAAGGGGGTGCAAAGGAATCAAAGGCCCTTTCTTCCGGAAGCACGAAGAGGGGATTTCTACCCACAACTCGATGAGCATACCTCGGATGTCAGGAAGAAGGATGTGGTAAGCAACCTAGGGTTTTTTTTTTTTGAAAAATTTTGATTTGGGTGAAATCGATTTGATTTGAATTTTCCAGACTGCAATGCATTTTATATGAATTGGCCTGAGAACATGAATGGACCTAGGAAGTGTGATGTTAAAATGCATGCTCTTAGATGATAGGTTTTGACCTATTTTTCATTTGAAATGATTTCAAGAAATAGCACGAAATATTAATATTTGTGCCATGTTTTCTCGCAGGGATTGCGCACCCGTGGCTCCCCTGAGGTGATTGGCAGGCTATGGGATAGCTTGCTGGGTAGCCAGGAGCAGATGGACTCGCCTAAGGGCATGATTTACGCTGCTGGGCTAGGGCAATTCTTTGAGATGGCGAAGGCCATCGGAGGCACTCAGAGAAGTGTGGATCTGGTGAGGGCATTCAGAGAGTTTTGGTGGGAGACCACTCATTCGTTTCACTTCTCTTGGGGTGAGATGACGGTCACACCACTGGATTTTGCGATCATCACAGGACTGCCCTTTACGGATGAGCCGCTCTACATAGAGGAGCCTGCACAGGGAGTTGAGCCCCAGCCTATTGCTGATGATGATTTTATGGGCTTACTTGGTTTCGTTCCCCGGATCAAGAAGGGGAATGGATATGAGTTGGGGGTGCTACATGGCTTGGTTAGGGAGCAGTGCAGGGACTACATTGTCATTGATGACCCTGTTGAGAGCCAGCTAAGAGCCGAGAGATTAGCGAGGGCTTTTGTGTGGGTAGGCTTTTCTGACATGTTGTTTATTAACAGCGCATCTACTGCCTTGACTTCACTGTTGGAGCTTTTGAGAGCCTGGGACACCGTGGGGAATCTATCCTGGGGTGAGGCCGGTTTAGCTGAGATGTATTTGGCCCTAGATGACGTCAGTAGAGGGAGGGCGAAGTATTTTACTTGCTGTCATCTGGCTTTTGAGGTATTCTCTCATCTTGACCTCTTTTCTTTTGCACATTTCATTCTATCCTTTTTCCTTGTTTTGACTTCTTCTTCTTTTCAGGCTTGGGCTTTCGAGTATTTTGGCTGTTACGAGTGGCAGATTCAGGATGAGTTTCCTGCCACCACCTTTCCTGCTCTCAGACGGTGGACGAAGAGTGCCAGAAGACAGACTAGGACACCGGAGGGTTCGAGGTGCAGGATTACGACCTCGTATCATGACACGCTGAGGTGCTTGAGAGGGATTCCACAGAGGCTGAGTATGTTCCCCTGGACTGGCCGTTATGACGATCTGGATTTGGATCACGCTGCGCACTTGACAGAGTGTCGCAAGCTGTTGGTGGGTTTGTCTGGAGATGCCTTGTACTTAGGAGAGAGAGTGTACAGACAAAGATGGGCCCAATAGGCATGCTCGGATCCCCGATGATCCTCCGCCTAGGATGTGGCCGCCTCGCCGCTGGCGAATGTGGATGCTTTGATCGTAGGCATGGCGGCACATCTCTTCACACGGGATGGGGATTACACTTTGTACGTGGCTAGACATCTTCAGTCCCCACAGACCAGGGTTGGCTATGGTGCTCAGGGCGCGGGACCTTCGACTGGCTATGTGGCTAGACCTCCTTTGCCCCCGACTTTCATTGATTACCAGGGTGGCGATCGCATGAGGCGAGCTCATATTGATATGTCACATACTCATCCTCATCTGGTGCTCCCGAGAGGTTCTAGATCTGTAAGTACTGTTCCTTACGTCTTTTGGATTGATTGCATCTCTTTCTGTTATCAAGAAATGCATTTTGACACTTATTATGTCTGCTTGTAACAGGTGTCGGCTCAAAGCCATGTACACTTGACCAGGGCTTATACCGGCGCTGTGGGCATGATTAGCAAGCTCCAGAAAGGTATGAGCTTTTGGAAGAATCAGTGCCGATCACAGGGTTCGATCGATATCTCTCCACCTGGCCAGCCAAGAAGGAAGAAGAGCCGCTCTGATGACGCAGGCACCAGCGGAGGCATTAGTGGACCGACACCTCGGACGAAGAGGCCAAATGTGCCTCTTCACAGACCCATTGAGATTGATGATGATGATGAGGATGAGGATGAGGATGGTGGAGCTGAGACGGCCACAGACTTTGAGCTTGACTCCACTGTTATCACTGAGCTTGATGATTATTATCGCACGGAGACCATAGCCTATGAGGCACCTTCTGACGATCCCGACGATGAGCCCGAGGAGGTTGAGGATGACGGCGAGGATGAAGAGGATTATGATGGAGAGGATGATGGAGATGACTCGGAGTAGCCCCCTTTCCCCTTAGATTTTTATGACTTTTTGGTTATCGTACCCTTTTTGGGAAAACATCATGTTATTTTTGTTATGCACATCTTTTGGATTTGGCCTATTTTATTTTGTATGTACATTGTTATGCATTTTGTTGCACACACTTATGAAATGACAATGGTATGACTTGAATGGATTTTTGGCTTGAACATGAATGCAATGGGTGTACATGGGGTAAATGAACCCTCCCTTATGCATTTGAGAAGTGGATGGATGGTATTTGCAGCTTTTGACATGTCGGGGATTGCCCTGGGGAAAGAAGCATGCTGTTGATGTGGCTTGTTATGTCGCGCGACATGGCTTGTTATGTCGTGCGACTTAGTAAGCCTGAGCTGTGCTTTTCATTGCCTTTGAAACTGGAATGGAATTGCAGGCACAGGTTGGAATTGGGTGACCAAAAGAGGTCACCTTCCTGGCCTCCTTGGGACAATGGCAAAGAGACATTTGGTCCCTTCCTATAAGGATGGAAACGGGGTGACCTAGGAGGTCAAACAACCGATCCTACTAGGAATGTGCCAAATCAAAAGGGGTGACCAATGTGGTCAAAATTGGACTTTTATGAAAAGCTTATGCACCATTGGAGAATGGAGAAAAAGAAAAGGTGACCAAAGTGGTCGGATGGCTGAACCTTTATGAAAGGCTACCTACGTATCCCGGAGGAATCAAGCCTTGATCGTAGTTCAAGCTTCATCTAGACAGTTAGGAACGATGTCTAGGATCCTTGAGGTTTTGACGATTAGTGGAGGTCGTCACCTGAGGAAGCTAAAGCTTACGTCACTATCGAGTAGATAGAGGCAGCTATAGCTGGAAAACTTGAGCATACTTCTCAATCTGTGATAGAGGTAGCTAGAGTTGAATTTTTTTGACAATTAGAAACCGTCGCCCGGTGCATTATCTCGTTATAACGAAAGTAACGGAAGCGCTTTTGGGAGAAAACGTTATCATTAGCAATTGGCACGTTACTTGAGCCTAGGGGTGATGATTTTTTATTTATTTTTTATTTTTTTGAAAACATGGTATGGAATGGGTCTGGATGTACATATGGAATGGGCTTGGAAATTGTTTAAGACAGGTTTCAAGCAGGTGGGGTCGTATCCCTTGGATGCGGACTGAACTGCTGTTGTTGTTGAGATGTGGCAAACGTGGACCAGAATTCCCTCTTAGGCTTAAACCTTGAGTCTCGACGAATGTTTCTTTCTCACACTCTGGCATTTGAAGCTGATGCTGACAGGCTTTTATAACTAAAAGACCTAAAGCAAAGGTCAAAGTGACCAAATCTCTTCTCTGAGGGTGGATGCAACTCATCGGAGCCCCGGTCTGAGGGAGAACTTTCTGCAAAGCCTCATGAAAGATCCTTTCACTGGCAAAGCCCTGGTTGGATGAACTGAGCAGGTGAAGTCTTAGGTTACAAAGAAGTGACTTGGTGAAGCCCCAATCTGATGACCTAGCAAAAATCCCAATATGATTGGTACTGCAAAAGTGATCCTGAGGTTAATCTGACCAAGACTGAATCCGTCTAGGGACCTAG
Organism: Adenophora triphylla var. japonica; assembly: GCA_022495995.1. Lineage (NCBI taxonomy): Eukaryota > Viridiplantae > Streptophyta > Magnoliopsida > Asterales > Campanulaceae > Adenophora > Adenophora triphylla. The sequence continues at coordinate 150,988 of JAFEMH010005113.1, forward strand.
TGAAGAACCCGATGTGAATCCCAAAAATGGCTAAAGAAGCCCCAGTTTAAAGGAATGCTTTGACAAAGTTTCGAGGCAGCCCTAATGCGAATTGTAGCAGAAGAGGGAAAACCTATCCTTTTCTTTTTTTTTATTTTCTTTAGTCAATCAATCAACCTTAAGAAGATGTGAAAGAAAAGATTCTCAGAAATACATACAGGGACATATTTTTCGAAAGGTGGGAATATATCCCGATTTTGTGTTATTCCGATGGCCTTATTCGATGTAGGCACAAAACTCGCTTTCGGTATGACTCTTTTGAGAGAGTATAAGCGTAGAAAGGTTGGTAAAAGTGTATGGAAGCCCCCGCCGACGTAAAATCGTTGTTTAGCACTATCTTTCCTAAGATGTAGAAAGAGAAGATTTGTCAAGACATCTGAAAACTTGTTTTATTTACAATGATCACAAGATTGCTTAAAACCCTTTATTGATGTTCGGGTTATTCAACCATTAATCTCGATATGAAGAAAGACATTCTTATTAATCATGAGGAGAAAGTCAACCAGTGTCACGGATCAAGGTTGGCTGGTGTAAAAGAAAGGTTTGTGTATAGGGAGGTCATTAATGAGACCGGGTTTTCTGGAATCTGACTGTGTCTATGGGAGAGGTCATTTGATGAGACCAGTTTTTCAGGAATTTGAATATGATTTTGACCGGACCATTTCTGGTTGCCTACGTTCCCCTCATTGTGAGGAGCTCAGGTCGCCGTAGTTCGGCCTTGGCCGGACTGTGTTTGGGCTTTGGGATTTGTGGTTCCTTTAGTGAAAAGGCTTAGGGTGAGATGATGATGAGGCATGGGCCTCGGGATGATTCCTTGACCAAGTCATTCTTGGACGGCTGCTTCTGATTGCTTCCTCTTTCGTTGGGGGAGAAAGGATTTGCACGTGCCTACAGGCTTATGAAATGCCTCTGGCTTTGCTTCGACCGCCCCATTGTTATCGACAACTTTCATTCTCTGAGCTTTGTTCTTGTCTGTCCGTCAAGCTTTTGATTGGCGGTGCTGGGTCCTTGGCCTCATTTTTTTTTTATTTTTATGTGCAACCCTGTTTTTTGCCTAGACTGCCTTTTTTTTGGGATTTTCAGCCTAGCTGGGTATTACTCTTTTAGCACTACATTTTTTTTTCTTTATTTTCTGAAGCACTTGAGGGCCAAGGCGAGCCCCTGCTTGAATTTTTCTTGATACCTTTGAGGTCTAAGCCAAGCTCCTAAGTTGTTGTCGACATGGGGTCAATCTTTCGAAGCTGAGTGGCCTCTGGTTGTCCCTTGATGTTGCCGTCGTCGTTGACTTGGTCAAGATGAAGGTGAGGACATGGTTTGGGAAGCGTATAGCTTGATGAAGGCTTTTATGAGGTAAGGAAAGTATATGGGGAAGGCATTAGTTGACTTTCTCACACCGATTAATCAGAGCGTTAATTATTTCGAGAGATTATTTGTTGAGCAATGCAAGTGATCATCTAAAATAAAACCATTTCATTAAATGTAATGTAGGTGTGCAAATAATGTCTTAAGTCTAGTAAGAAAAGAAGAAGACTCTTTTATAGAAAATTAAAGATTAATTACAATGTCCGTAGAGGACTTGATTGAAAGAGAAAAGTACTAGAACCTACGAAGGTTGACTGAGAGACTATTTTTCCTTTTTCTTTTTTTTTTTTTTTTTTTAGTCTTACTTAAGGATAGGTAGACCCTAGTCTAGCTACTCTTCGCGGTTGGACCGCTGTAACTTGAGCTTTCCTTCGTAGATCAACCACCGAATTTCTTTCTTCGTATCCACACACTTGTCTGTCACATGCCCAAAATGCTTGTGGTACTCGCAGAACTTGGTCCTGTCAACTCTACTGGGGTTTCTTGGCTTATAATTCTCGAGAGGTGTGAGAAGGCCTCGTTTCACCAAATCATCGAAAACTTTGCTCATGGGCATCCCAAAATCATTATGCTGACGTTTATGACCTTGCACTTCCTGAATTGACCTCTTACCATAACTTTCTGTTTTTGGCCCATGGAGGTTCTCGAGCTTCCCTTTTTCTATCAATTTCTGGATCTCATGCCTCAAATAGGTGCAATCATCAGTGTCGTGCCCAATGTATTGATGGAAAAGACAATGCTTAGACTCATCCACCCGAACGTTGGGGTTCTTGGGCTTCCAATTCTCCAGTGGCTTTATCAGCCTTTTCTTTCATCGCCTCTTCCAGAATCTTGCTTAAAGGCTTCTCCACATTGTCAAAATGAAGGGAGCGGGGTTTTCGGGAGACATTGTCGTTCTCAAGACTTGGATTCCCATTGTCCGATTGGTTCCATTGTTGGGTTTGGCTGAAGGAGGCTACGACACTCTTTCCTTTGTGAGGAACTGGTGCTGACATGGGTACGGTTGCTGTTTGGTGCTGGTGGCATTGGGTTGTACTTGGTGGAATCAATTCCTTGCCTGGTTCGACGTCTGGGGTCAAGGGAGTATTGATACTCATCATGAAGTCAAACTTCTCTTGCATTTGTTTCACTTGTTCCATCAATATTGCCACATGGGGGTCAACGGGGACTCTCGAGTTACTGGAAATCGCAACCGGACTTGTATCGGCAGAGGGAATCATAGTAGCAAACTGGTGAAACTGACGGCTGGATTCATTAAGTCCGGTAGGTGACAAACTGAAACTTGAATCATCGTTTGGCAACTCATGATTGCATTCAGTGGGTATAGTGGCTTGTAACATAGCCACATAGCTCGAACCGATTATGTGAAGCCGGGAGTATAGATCGGCATGTATTGCCTGAACCGAGAGAACAGGGTGAAGCCTAATCCGTTCTGAGGAGCTGAGGGCAATGAAGCCCTGATGAGCTGGGATGTTGGAAAGGACTGAGGAGGAGTGGTCCTTGGCAAGGGATCGTATGCGGATGGAGGAAGGTATTGGTTATAGGCTGGGGGGTCTTGGTTATAGGATGAAGGGACTGAAATCACTGTTTCTGAAGTCTCATCTTCGACTACCACCAGAGAACCGTTCGACTCAACTGTGACCTGAACTCCATGACGACGGAGTGCGTCAATAAGCATGGCTTGCTGTTCCTGATGAACCTTATGGGCATTTTCCAAAGCCAGGACTAACTCTTCCTTCCTAACCATCTGATTTCCTGCACCCTCACTGTTTTCTGTCAAATCTGCCATTCTGACTCTCTGAGCTGACAAAACTGACGATTCTGCCGAACTGTCTGAACCTAAGGTTTTCTGCACTGAAAAGCCGCTGACCCGGTATTCTCGCCCACTTCTTTCTCGCTGCGGGAAAGGGATAGGCAAAGTTTAGACTCGGGGATAGGTAAGGTTTAAACTCGGAGGTAAGTGTTTAGGCTAAAGGCTCAAGTAACATGCACTTATCGCTTAAACTTTACTCAAAACACATTTTCTCCTAATCCTAATTGATCGGAGAAGATGAGACCTTGAAAGGTCAAGATTGGAAAATTGGGAATTGGACCGAGGAGGTCTCGATTAGGGATTTGACCATGAAAGGTCGGGAGATGGAAGATCGGAAATCGGATCGAGGAGGTCTCGATTAGGGATTTGACCATGAAAGGTCGGGAGATGGAAGATCGGAAATCGGACCGAGGAGGTCTCGATTAGGGATTTGACCATGAAAGGTCTGGAGATGGAAGATCGGAAATCGGACCGAGGAGGTCTCGATTAGGGATATCAGAGATAGGAAAATGCAATTATGATTACATTAATTGTTCAAGTTTACTTAAAATCATGTCTTTTATTAATTCCTATTTGGTTGGAAAAGGGGGTTTTGCCCTTCTTTTTCGCAACTACTCTAGATCCTGGATCAGTGGGTTCCGTCACTACGTCTATAAGCCCCTCGTATTCCACCTGTATTTCGACCTCCCAGGGTGGACAGCCCCGGGCGAGGGTCCTATAGGGCACGCGGATCCCACCGACCGAGAGTAAAGAATGCTCCTAACGGGTCTAGCGGGTTATAGGAACTTTCAACGCACGAGCGATGCGGATTATAGTCAAGGCAATACCGGGAAAGTCTCGTCTTTCTGCCTTGATTGGATTTCGGCAGAATTTCGCTTGAGCGAATGACGTTTTGACTTTCGGTAATGTCCGAGAAGATAATAGGCATGGGTCGGGCGGCAAAAGCCGGATGACACAAAGGTCACATTGAACTTCGTTGTATACGCCGGGCGTGAGTCAGAATTGAAGTCAATGCCGGGTCAAGATCTTGCCAATTTTTCCTTGTCGAAATTTTGGCAGAGCTTCGCTTGAGCGAAAGATCTTTTGATTTATTGGCAAAGACTCGGTCTTGACTCTTACGCATTCCGTGTAGGTCAAAGTCAAAGTCAATGTCGGAGTCAAGATCTCGCCAATTTTTCCTTGGCGAAATTTTGGCGGAGTTCCGCTTGAGCGAAAATCTTGGCTTCCGTTATGAACTAAGGCTTGACCTTCACGAGGGTATGCAACTGGGTTATATGACACGGACTAGACCAAAAACCAATCAAAAGTCACGGTTTTTTGAAACGTGTGACACCTGGGCGTGCATTGGTCGACACCGGCCGCCATGGGGAGGTTGGGATGATTCCGTGCGCGCCCGGGAGCATCGTAAGGTTGTCCGTGACTGCAGCTGAAACCACCCTCGGGTTTGAAGGACGTGCGTGCAAAGTGTACAGGATATATCAGGTGCGCGTAGTGTGCGGTCTCCTAAAAATGTTCCTTTTTGAGTTAAAACAGAGATTTTCATAAATGTGTTTTAAAGGAATGATTTTCGGGACGGGGAAAATGCAACACGTAAGCATGTAAATTTTCTGGGAGCCCCTGTCAGTCATGGAGCTGAATAGCCCCAAGCCGCTAGGACTGCCAGATTAACCATGATTTTTCCTGGTGGAATTGCCACTGAGGTCGCCCGGTCAGAATCCAAGGAGGATTGAGTCGTACGACTGCATGGATCAATTTTCCAGGTTCCACTCCTTTTGCTATTTTTCGGGTTGTTTCCCGTTTCAAAGTATGCACAGATTCCAAGATGCAAATGATGCAATGCAAGGTAAAGAAAGCAAGCACGATTAATGAAATCAGCGACGGGAGTCTAACCCGCTCAAAGGGAAAAGCTTTTTTTTTTTTCAAATTTTTTTTTTTCGAAAAGGGATACTGGTACGTGGGATTGTTAAACCACCGGTTATCCCAACTCCCACATCAGGGAGTGTACAGGAAGGGTAAGTGGTTTCTACCTATATACCGAGTATCGATTTTTGTTTTGAAAATAAAGCTGTTCTCCTTTGGGAAGTCCCCAGCAGAGTCGCCAAACTGTGAATGTGTGCCCCAAATTTTTGTGTATTGGAAATTCACGCGAGTTTGAAGACATCCGGTTTAATTTGAAAAAACGGAGTCTCCACGCCATTTTGATTACCTCAAAACTTTGAAAAAAAAGGTTTTATGGGTTCGGAGGTTAAGTTACCCCTTGGGAAGAACGGATTGTCGTTCACCCAAGGTGCCTTGCCGGAGCAAGTCTCCCAAGATCCCATTAATCGTGCTTGCTTGCGTGCTTTCTTGTGTGCATGTGTTTGAAAATAAAGGGGAGGGAATGTCCCAAGTCGTCTTCCGGACGTACAAACCATTTGTTGGTTGTCGCTTGGGATTTCTTGGATTTTATGTATTCGGGATTATAATCCCGTCCTCATCTTGGACTTGTGATCATCGCATTTTAACCTCGGGACTTGCGTGATCGAGAGAATGACTCCCTTTATAGTCAAAAATGAGGTTCTTTAGGAAGGAATGTCCTTAGCCCATCAATCCTACACTTTAAGACGGTCGAGCTCATATAGATGCTTCATACTCATCTTAAGTGATAATCGGAGATATAGGGTTCAAGGTTGTCCCTTTCTAAAGAAATCATGAAACCTTTAATGGAAGGAACGATGTAAAGATAAGACCTTCACACCGGTCCGTTCCAAGGTTACTAATGGGGACATGGGGGATTGCATGATAAAAATGACATTTTAGTGAAAATATGACATTTTTAAGTTGCAAAGGATGCTTTTGATTGCAAATGGATGCTTTTTTATGTAAAGAAATGATTTTTGTGCAAAGAATGTATTTTTATGTTGGAAAATAGCATTTAGTGTGCAAAGTGATGCTTAAAGATGTTATTTTGAAAGCAAAAGATGCATTTTATGTATGAAAGTGATGTTTGGGTGCAAAGGATGCATTTTTAATGTGAAAAGAGATTTTGAATGCAAAAAGAATGATTTTAATACATGAAAATGGGTTTTAGGTGCAAAGGATGCACCTTTATGTATGAAAATGGTATTTTAATGAAAAAATGACATTTTATGTACATAGATACTATCTAAATTGCAGATAGACATCAGATTATAGCATGATGGGGGTTAACATCAATTTACAGCTTGAAAATGTGAAGTTTACCCTTCAGAACCTGGCTATGTTTGTCGCGTGACATAGTCGCCTATGTCGCGTGACATAACTAGCCACTTTGCGAAGTCTTCAGCAGTGAGATCTACAGAGGTAACAAGGCCTTAAAATAGCCAAGCTACTTCACCAATAGGTCTCAGGGGGCTAGTATTTCAGTAATGAACACTTCAAGAGGGTGTGGATATGAGGGATCCACACTCATCTCGAGTGTTCATGCAAAACCAAGTCAAACCGGAGCTATTTCATGAAATGATTATACAATCAGATGTGGATCTATGCAATATGAAGCTAAAGCATGCAACTTTAATCAGAATGCAACATTATCAATACAAATAGCACATAGATCTTATGTAAAATGAAGATAGGAGGAAGAAAAGGGTAGAAAATCGTTACCCTTGAAGACCACGACTCCCTATATCAAGTTAGATATAGGGGCCTTCAAAACAGCAACTTCTGGGGACTGAAATCAAGCCTTGGCTCCGTGGGAATCCTTGGTTCTTGGTGTGTATGGAAGTGTGTGTGTGGGAAGTGTGTGTGGGATTGATTTGGGATTGATTTGGGAGGATTGTGAGGAGAGGGGATGCTTCCTGAGCGTATTCCCTATAGAGGGAGACTGAGGGGTGGAAAAGGTGTCCCTCAAATGAGAGGTGAAGACCTCTATTTATAGGCTGCCTACATGGGCTTGTTATGTCGCACGACATAACAAGCCATAACCGTTTTTCTTCTAGAAACATGCAAGGCGGCATGATTCTAGAACTCTCCCTGGATGGTTATGTCGCACGAAATAAGTAGCCACTTCTGGATTCTTCTAGAAACGTGCAAGGTGGCATGATTCTAGAACTCTCCCTGGCTGGTTATGTCGCACGACATAAGGAGCCACATGCAGTTCCTTCTAGAAACATGCAAGGTGGCAGTCTTCTAGAAGGAATTTCATATAAAAGAAAAACGTGTTTCTTTGGCTCCAAGTAGTCCCTTTTTCCCTTAGATGATTTGGAACATTTCCGGAATTGTTCCGGAACTCTAGGAAAGTCCGGGGAATTACCGGAAGACTTACCGGAATTGCCGGGAAACTTGCCTGAATTGCCGAAAAACTTAATCGGAAGGCATGAGCCAGATTTGGGTACTTACAACGTAGAGCTTGTTTCAAGCCATATAAGGCTTTATCAAGTCTATATACATGGTTTGGTAGATGAGGATTTTCAAATCCTTTTGGTTGTTCAACAAAAATTTCTTCTTTTAAATAACCATTTAAAAAGACAGCTTTAACATCCATTTGAAACAAGGTAATTTTTAGATAACAAGCTATAGCCAAGAGGAGTCTTATGGATTCTATTCTAGCAACGGGAGCAAAGGTCTCATCAAAGTCAACACCTTCAATTTGGGTGTAACCTTGAGCTACGAGACGAGCTTTGTTCCTTATAATATTTCCTTGCTCGTCAGATTTATTTTTGAAAATCCATTTTGTACCAATTACATTAGTGTTAATGGGACGTGGTACTAAACACCAAACTTCATTACGAGCAAATTGTTCAAGTTCCTCTTGCATGGCATGTATCCAAAAATTATCTTTTAAAGCTTCAGAAATATTTTTGGGTTCTAAGGAGGAAACAAAACAGGAATATTTTACTTTGTGGTATGTGGTGGACATGCACACATACCTCACCATTTCACGACTACTAAAGGGCTCATTATTCCTTGTTCGTACTCCTTCACTTGCTTCTCCAATAATCTGAGATGAAGGATGATCTCTTCTGATCCTAGCTGGTGGATCCCTTCTCAAATCTTCATGCACATGAGCATCATCATCAGACTGTTCATCCTTTTCAGTTGCTGGACTGGTCTTAGGTGATACCGGAGATGCTATCCCTTTAGTGGAAACTTCTGGTCAGCACTTGGGGTATCACTTACTTTATTTTGATCCTCCAGTTCTTCCAGCAATATCAATGGAGACTCCTGCACTCCATCACCTGTAACACTTACTAAGTCATAAAAAACAACGTTAACTGATTCCTGAATGGTTTTTAACCTAAGGTTATAAACCCTATATGCTCGAATGTCCTGAGCATACCCAAGAAATATAGCCTTATCACTTTTAGAGTCAAATTTAGCTAAGTAATCCCGATCATTTAGAACAAAACACACACATCCAAATGTATGAAAATAATGAACTTTTGGTATTCTACCATTCAAAATTTCATAAGGTGTCATTCTAGTACCAGGTCTTAAAAAAACTCTATTAGGCGTGTGACAAGCCGTGTTTAAGGCCTCAGTCCAAAATCTTTTTGAAATTCTTTTTGAAAACAACATCACACGTGCCATTTCAAGTAAGGTCCTATTTTTCCTTTCAGCCACCCCATTTTGTTGAGGTGCTTTAGGAGCAGAAAACTCATGTTTAATTCCTTTTAATTCACAAAAAGTAAAAAACAATGAATTATCAAACTCCGTTCCATGATCAGACCTTATTCTCATGATAAGAGCACAAAACATGTTTTTGATTTTAGCATGTAAGATCTTAAACTTTTCAAAAGTTTCTGATTTTTCTTTCAAAAAATATATCCAAGTAAATCTAGAAAAATCATCATCAACTATTACAAAAGTATATCTCTTACCTCCTAAACTGTCTACCTCAACTGGACCCATTAAATTCATATGCTTCAATTGAAAACAGTGAGTTGTCCCAGAATATTCCTCATTATGTTGGGTAGTACTATGGGTAGCACGTGTTTGTTTACCTTTGAAACAATCTTCAAATATGATTTTCGTACTTATGTCCAGACTAGGTATATCTCTTATAGCTTCAGCCTTAATGAGTTTCATAATGTTTCGAAAATGGACATGACCCAACTTTTGATGCCATAAGGTAGCAACATCAACTCTCACAGAATGACATACTTGTTTATCCTCAACAAGATAACAGTTATTACTTGATCTAGTACCAGTCATAACACAGTTATTGGTACAATAAAAAACTTCATAAGTGTTTTTATTGAATTTCACTTCAAGATTGTCATCACAAAGTTGGCTAATACTAATTAAATTAGTTACAAGTCCATCAACATGCAAAACATTTTTCAAAGCAGAAAATTCAGGTACATTTAAAATGCCTTTTCCTACTATATTACTCTTGCCACCACCACCATATGTTACACTACCACCTTGAATAGGTTCATATTCTTTTAAAAACATTTTTGTTCCTGTCATGTGACGTGAACAACCACTATCAAAATACCATGAACCTTCAACATTAGTTTTTAAGGCAGTGCACACAACATCACATATCAGGTTAGACTTAGGTTTCCACACTTTCCTACTTTGATTCTTTCTCTTCTGACTGACAGTGATATCTGACGTGATAGGCAACACTTCAGGTATCACAGAGGAACTGGACTATTTCTTTAAAAGAGTTTTACATTCATTTTTCAAATGTCCAGTAGAGTAACAGTAGTTACATATTTTCACCTTGTCAGAAGGCTTATCAGAAGATATTAGTTCGACATTGTCTCTTTCTTTAACAAAAACTACCTTATCTTCCTTATTAGTCAAAGTAGATGTAATAGCACTTAAGTACTCTTGAAAACCCATACCTGACTTGAGTGGTTTGCTCAACCCAAGAATTGCATCCAACTTGGAAGAACTCGTGTTGAGTTTCTTAAATATGGCCTCGGCTAGAGTAAGCTTGGCCTTGACTTTGTCCAGCTCCACATCCTTCTTTGTGAGTTGAACTTCCAATCTAGTCAAGCCATCAGTCAGGTCTTGAACCTCTTTGGACAGAGAAACCACCTTCTTGTTCTCTTTCTTCCATTCGTCTACCAATTCTTTGCAAAGGTTCTTAAGATCACAAATGAGTTCATCCTGGCTGAACTCCTTACTTTGTTCACCCTCTTGGGAACTACCTGCATCCATGTTAACAGAACCCACAAAACAAACAACATTTATCAAATTAAAATATGTATACCTGTTGGATGATATCTCAGGTGCTATCCCACTTTGGATATCACCTGAGGTATCACTGACAGAATCCGAGTCACAATTTGTGACCACCATTGCTATTTGATCTGAATTTTCAGATTGATTGGTCTCCTCATCCTCATTGTCACTGAGTGAAACCCATAGGTTCTTTCCCATCTTCTTTAGAGTGTTAGCACACTCGTTTGAGTAATGACCCCATCCAGAGCATGCATGACATTGGATTAATTCAAGGTATTTTGGATCAGATCTAGATTGATCTGATGATGCTCTCCTTATGGGACCACCTTTCTGAGTAGATGAAAATGTCCTCTTCGGCATTGAATTGTACACCTTGATTTGTTGCTCTTTAGCCTTTACCTGCACATTTTCTTTGTTAAATTTTTGTAACATAGAGTTATATTTTCTAGCAAGCAAGGCAACACTGACATCTTCACCTAATTCCTCAAAAATTTCGTCATCCTCATTAGTTGAAACACTGGAGGATTGAACTTGTAAAGCAATACTCTTGCCTTTAGAAGCTTCACTTTGCTCAGCAAGGTTTGACTCAAAATTTTTTAAAATGCTCATTAAGGAATTGATGCCCATAGTAGAAAGATTGTGAGCCTCTTCTATAGATGAAACCTTCATATTAAAATGCTCAGGGAGAGTTCTAATAGCCTTTGAAACCAATTGTTTGTTAGTAAAATGTTCACCTAAAAGTTGACACTCATTAGCAATGTCAAACAATTTTTCAAAATAGGAGGAAATGGTATCATTTTCACCCATTCTCAACCTTTCAAATTTGCTAGTAAGACCTCTAAGTTTGTTTTCACGCACACTAGAATCACCTTCACAAAACCTTTGTAAAATATCTCAAGCTTCTTTAGCTGTGGAACTATTTTGAACAAGTTTAAAAATGTGCGTGTCAACCCACTCAAAAATAGCATTAAGAGCTTTCTCATTATAGTTAGCTAGGGTGATCTCTTCATTCGTCCACTCGATGTCAGGTTTAACCTGGATATCACCATCCTCATCAGGAGGTAAAAGTGGAAGAGAGTACCCATTAGCTATAGATCGCCAAGCTCGAAGATCAATTGATTTGATATGCGAGCGAAGACGGATCTTCCAATAACCATAATTCGAACCATCTAAAACATGAAGACGTTTTTGGTTTGGATTTGCAGGATCATAAGCCATGCCACCTAGACCAAGCACTTAGTATCGTTAAGTGACCTGCTCTGATACCAATTGAAATTGTCACGGCCAGAATCACAAGTGATATCCAAGGTGATAACAACACCAACGATAGCTCTTGGGATAGCACACACACACTTCGAAAAATAAAAACAATTTGTAAAAGAGATTGCAGTGGAATAATAACACCAAAATTATTTTTCTCAAGTAATATAAATATAACTTGAGAGTGCCTCTTAGGCAAGACTTTATAATCACTATAATGAATTTACAAAGCCAAAAATGTTCCCTATGACTATAACAATATGAGCTCTATGGAATAAGAGATAAATAACGAAATTCTATCCTAGCCTTCACACAACTTGATACCAATGTAATCAAGTGCGAAATTACAAGGGATGAAGGATTAAAAGAACCAAACAAAGAGCTCTATCTCTAAGCTTTCGAAGGTGTGTATAAAATGATCTTTCTTGGCATATCTTCAAATGAAACCTTCCAAGCTTATTTATAGTCTTCAATTTACTTGAAGGCTACTCAATAAACAACCTTGGGGCTGTATTTGCACGTTTGAGGAAGAGTGGGGAAGAGGTTGAGGTTGTTTCTTGATTTAAGCTCCCACTTCCTCAAAAATAGCAACCGAGTTGATTTATCTCCAAGTTCAAGCTTCTACACTTTGTACTCCCAAGCTTTATCAACCTTGTACTCTTCTTTTATTCAGCAACAACTCCTTGACCAAGTCTCCACGTGTTTTAATTTGTTGTTTCCAAAGTTTCGATTTTATGCATAAAATGTTATTGATGCATAAATCATTTTCTTTCGAATTCCACACGTGTCTAGCTCTTTCTTCGATCCTATTGCAGTCTTAATTATGAACATAAACCATAGACTATACAGATTATATTAGCACAGTAGTCCATTAAATAATAAACAAAAAATATACAACTATATAAATTCCAGTACAGGAAATCATCTACGATATCACCTGAAATTTGGAAAATTATCTATGATATCACCTGCAGTTTAAACTAACATATTCTAACACTATCTTTAATAGGATAGCAATAAGGGCTATGTTGGCACGATTGGATTTTTGTAAGGAAGAATAGTAAGTCAAGATGGGATTTGTCACTCTCATTAAGAGAAATGTTTGCTTGGGCCCCTCGATGAATGATGTCGATGAAATGTGTGGCTACACTCAAGATATTTGATAGAGATCAAATGCACTTGGATTATCAAAATATTCGGAATCGAGAAAGCATTGAACAATATGAGTTGATGTGGACCATGACTCATGTTCAATTTGATATTGTGGATAAAGGGATTGTGACATTGATCTATCAAGGAATCAAGTTTTGATGTTATATTTAATTGGGTGGACATAATGACTTGCTAGAGATCACTTATGTCTTGTGAGGTTGATGTTTCAACTCACTACCAACATAAAATATAATTCCTAAAGGGTCACACACAAAAGAACGGATTAAAGTTGGCTCGTATGTATTTTCTGGGGTCAGGGGACGACTCGTTCCCAACTGGCCCAACTATTCCCCAAGGCAGGGATGAATGAATCAGAGTGCTGAAATTAGGGGACGACTCGTGCCCTATGGGACGACTCGTGCTCACGAATCGTGCCCTGGGAGACGATTCGTCCTGGTGGCGCGGAAAACCCGTTTTTGCTTGGAAAAAGGACTCTTCTCCCTAAGTGTTAGGGATTTATAACAAGTATAAATAGAATCCTTTTGTCCCAACTTTAACATACAAAAATCAGAGTTCTAGAAACACTAATTGATTGATTTTGATTACGAATCAAAGATCAAAACTCCATAGATTCATTTCATAACAACCATTTGATTATTGAAAGGTGTTTCAATAATCGGAGGATCATCTAGCAATTCAACAAGATATTGATCTTGGTTCGTTCGCGTGTGGATTATCAATAGAGGGTGATTGCTTTATCACCTAAAGCTTGAGATTACCATTGTTGATTCTTCACCAAGCAAGAACAAGGAGAAGATCAAAAACCTTCATCAACGGTATTTGAGATTCGTTTTGAGATTCGCTTTTGAGATTCGTTTTGAACAAACATAATCACTACAAGGTATGTAAATCTATTTCATATGTTTCTAATTTCTTCATGCTAGACGGATTCAAGGCTAAGATTTTGTTGATTTATAAAATTTTTCCGCTGCGTTTGTATCCCCAAAACCCAACATTTTTATCCGAGGTGGTGGGGGAGGGGGTGGGGGTAGGGTGTGGGTGGGGGCGAGGATGGGTGAGTGTTATTAAAAATAAATCTAAAATGATTAATTTTTTATCCAATGGGGGAGTGGGGGTGCGGAGTTGTTAAAAATAAATCTAAAATGATTAATTTTTTTTTTATCAGACGAGGTGGGGGCAGAGGGTGGGGGTTGTGAACAATAAATCTAAAATGATTTTTTTTATCCAACAAAGGTGGGTGGGTGTGGGGGTAGGGGGTGGGGATGGGTGGGGGGCAGGGGGTTGTTAAAAATAAATCTAAAATGATTAAAAATAAATTTATCCGACGGGGGGAGGGGAGTAGGGTGGGGGCGGTGGGGGGGGTGGTGGTGAGTGGGGTTGAGGGTTGTTAAAACTAAATTTAAAATAATTTTTTTTATCCGTCAGGGGGGGGGTGGGTGGTGGTGGGGTGGGGGGTAGGGGGTGGTGGTGGTGAGTGGGGTGGGGGTGGGGGTGGTGGTGGTGGTGGTGAGTGTGGTAGGGGTGGGGGTTGTGTAGGGGAGGGGAGGGAGAATTGTAAAATTTAATTTTAATATAAATAATTTTTTTATGAGGGAATGGGATAGGTGTGGTTGAACCCGCAAATTCTGATGGATAATTTGGGTAACTCGTTACAATCCATTATATTAAATGAGTTGAGTTAGGTTGGGTAATTAATGGGTTGAGATAAATGGATTAACAAGTTAATAGATAAAATTGACATGCCTACGTATATGATACCGTAAAATCTAAGGAGAAACGCGTTTCTCCTTAGCGCTAAGGAGAAACGTGTTTCTTAACCGGTTTATTAACTGTTTTAATTGAACGTTTAACGAACCGGTTTCTTAACCGGTTTAATTAAAACATGTTTGCCCTAAGTTTAATACCAATACGATATCAGTAGCAAGGGAACCCCAGTTGAATATCCAGAAACTATATCCAGAAATCAGTAGCAAGCGAAATCAGTAGCAATCGAAGGTATTATGGGAAATCCAGTTGATGAAATCATGAGCAATCGACCGACCAAGAAATCGAGACCAAGCGAAAATCCGATTGTGAGTTCACATGTTATTATTGTTTTGGTTCGCATTTTCATAAATTTCTGGATATATTAAGCATACTCATCTGTATATGAATTTAACAATGTGTTTTAGTTTGAAATTTTCAATTTGTGTATCGATTTTGTGTTTTATGTTTAACGATTTACTATTCTACTTAGTATTGTCGTTTCTTGGCTTTTAATTCATAATTTTCGTCATGTTTAACAATGTGTTTTAGTATTGTCTCTTGGCTTTTAATTCATAATTAAAAAGGTTCTGGATATCAATTAAATAGCTTGGATATCCTTTCAAAAGGTTACGGATATCCTTTCAAAAGATTCTTGATATGTTACGGATATCCGAACCTTTTGAAAGGATATCCAGAACCTTGAAAGGATATCCGAAGCTTTGATAGGATATCCTTTCAAAAATTAATTGATATCCGAAGCTTTTGATTGATATCCGTAACCTTTTTGAAAGGATATCCGTAGCTTTTGATAGGATATCCGGAAGCTTTTGATAGGATATCCTTTCAAAATTAATTGATATCCGAAGCTTTTTAATTGATATCCGTAACCTTTTGAAAAGAATATCCGAAGCTTTTTAATTATTTGTAGATATTTTTTGAATATCCTTTTGAAAGTTTTTGGATATTCAATTGTTTGTTTACGGATATTCAATTGTTTCTAGATATCAATTTGTGGATATTTTCCGATATTCATTTACTTGTTTGGATATGCAATTGTTTGTTTCTCGATATTCATTTACTTGTTTCGTATATTCAATTGTTTGTTTACGGATATTCATTTACTTGTTTGATATTCAATTGTTTGTTTCTGATATTCATTCTGTATGTTTCGTATATTCATTTCATTTATTTCCGATATCCTTTCTTTATTATTACGGATATTCATTTCATTACGGATATCCTCTTGATTTTTTTTTATTTTTTTTTTTTTTTTTTTTTATGTTTTGTAGGCTATGATTTAAATAAAGGTGAAGGTATTAAGAAACAAAAGAAGAACTCAAATAAGAAATCAACGGGGATGTGGTTGAAAGTGGTAAGAAACGGGCATTTGAACATTGTTGTGTCCCGTAAAGGCTTATTGATCTTAACTTAACCGATTCTCGTAAAGAAGATGTTAAATCTATAGGTTTTGGTGGACTATTAGAACTTAAGATGAATAGATTGCCAACAGTGGGAATTGTGGAATATCTCGTGGAAAGATTTGATTCGGGAAGATTTATTCGTAGAATCAAAAATAACAAGTATTACATAAATACAAATGATGTTTTTGATATTCTTGGTCTTCCTAGGAACTTAAAAAAGAGAAGATAAATAGTTCAATAGGGATTGACAAAACGTTGAGCGCACGATACAAAAATACTTTTGGGAAAGTTAAAGATGGTATTCCGGCCCGTACGCTTGGTGAACGCATCAAACAACTACGATGGAGGTGATGAGTTTAAACGCCTCTATGTCTTGTTTCTTTGTAGGTTTCTTTCTTGCACCGGTAGTAACAAAGGCTATCAATCGCTCTTTGTTGGCATTGGTTGAGGATGTTACTCAAATCAAAAAGTTTGATTGGTGCCGGTTTGTATTGAATAAGTTATCCGATGGTGTTAGGAAGTTTAAGGCTTCTTCGGCGCAAAGTCGGGTGTTGCGGTGGTTGTGTGGCAATTCTTTTAGTAGCTTACTTTCATAGATTTCCATATTTGAGTAAACATGAACCAACCGCACGTCCTTTGATTCAACATTGGACTCAAGAGAAAATTCTGTCGGCTGGGAGATGAAGCTAAGATTGGTTGGGGTACGCTTCTTTATTTGGATAATGTTTATCCGATTTCGAGATATGAGGATGATTTAGATGAAGGACAAATTGGATTGCCTTGATTGAAGGCTGCTCCTTTTGTTGAGGATGTAAGTCATCGTACAAAAATACCTGCAAGTGAAAATGTTCCGAAGTTTTGGATTTTGTTAAAGAGTCACCCGAAATATTTCAAAATGATATTAAAGTTGCTATCAATGCTCACATTGCAAGGGTTTCTAATAATGAGAAGGGGAAAGAAAAAGTTAATAATGATGATGTTGAGAAAGGATCTCGTGAAGAGGAGGATTTGGTTGGTGATAGCGAACCTTGGGGAAGTCGGGCTTTTGATTACATTGATGATATTATTGATAAGTTGAAAACATCAAAAGATGAGTCAAGGAGAAAGGGAAGGTTGGACCTTTGCTAACATTTAGGATTCTTTCTGAGTCAAGAATCCGAGCATACAAAGGATGAAAATGTTGAAAAATTTCGTAGTTTTGATGATAGATATGTGCATGAGCATTATGAGGATCAAGATGTTACAGAGGATCAAGTTAATGTTGATCAACCAACCGAAGATCAATTTGCAGAGCATCAAGTTATCGATTCCACCTCCGTAACCGATCAATTTGCTAGGCTTAATACGGAGGATCAAGTTACTGATTCCCATCTCGTTAAACAACCGACCATTGAGCCTATGTCTCGTTATCAAGGAAGTTTCGAGGTGGAAGAAGAATATTCTACACAAATTTTGGGTGATATTGATAGTTTGGTTGATAAAATTATTCAACATGGTGTTAATGGTGAGAAGTTTGACAAGATGTTAGATGATGTGCATTTGGAACTGTGAATGGTGAGATTATTCTTTCATCTCGAATTTATGGTGAAGAATAAGGACGTAATGATTGGTATGCCAAAGTCAAGATGGAAGTGGTTGGATTATTGCTTCTCAAAATTGATTCTTCCAGAGTCAAAAAAGTAATATCCCATTTTTATTGCAACTTGAAATTTATTATGGTATTCAAATTCTAATATTTTTTTCTGTTGTTTATTTTCAGTTTAATGATGCCCTGATCGGGAAGCAAGAGATGATATTCGAGTATGAGAGAAGACACGTATATCACAGTGTTATTGTGAATGCTTGGGCATTGTTTTTGAACAAGTTGGAGCATAAAAAGGGTGTAATGAAGAGATTTATGTTTGGTGTTGAACCATTCTCCGTAAGTTTACTTTTTCAACAACTTATAAGTATATATTTGATATTGATTGGCAATGGTATATATTCATGAATTTTCTTTAAGATATTGTTATCATTTATATTAACAAGTGTGCTACTTGAGGGCGATACGTTCTCAAAATGCTCGTAATAATTTTAAAGAAATGGCTCAAAGCTTTTAGTATTGGAAAAATGATGTTAATGTCGATGGGAATCTAATGGAACCGAATGAAGTAGATCCGTATGTATTTTCATTTGTCAAAACATTTGATATCATATTGAAAATTTCGGATATACTTTTATGGTATTTCCGGGATATATATCCATGACCAAGGCCTGTGCCAAGGCCAAGGCCCAGGCCAAGGCCAATGCCTATGCCTATGCCATGGCCAAAGTAATTTCTCGGATATACTTTATGGTATTTCGGATATACTTTATTGTATTTCCAGATTGATATATCCATGACCAAGGCGCCAAGGCCAAGGCCAAGGCCTATGCCATGGCCAAAGTAATTTATGGATATACTTTATGGTATTGCTGGATATACTTTATGGTATTTCTGGATATACTTTATGATATTTCGGGTTATATCCATTTGACAAAGGCCTAGGCCAAGGCCAAGGCCTATGCCATGGCCATAGTAATTTCTGGATATAATAAATGGTATTTCGGATACACTTTATGGTATTTCTGGATATATCCATGTCCAAGACATAGGCCAAGGCCAAGGCCTACGCTACGGCCAAAGTAATTTCGGATATACTTTATGGTATTTGGATATACTTTATGTTATTTCGGGTTATATCCATGACTGCTTCCAGGCCTAGGCCAAGGTTGCCAAGGCCTATGCCATGGCCATAGTAATTTCCGGATATAATAAATGGTATTTCGATATACTTTATGGTATTTCGATATACTTTATGTTATTTCCGATAGTCACCTAATATATTTTGCGCTTTTATCCCATACTTTAAGGGAAGCAAAGAAAGGTGGGCACTTTACACTATATGTGTACAACATGGCTTCAAAAAAGATTCAATATTTTGACAACCTTGCAATGAATGATGCAAAAGAAGTCAAGTTGTGAAACTTACGAAAGCATCGTGTATATGTTTTGAAACTCACGAAAGCAGCTTTTTATATTTTTCATTTTTGTTTTTATTGGTTATCTAATATTTTATACTTAATTTTTTTTTTTTTTCAAGATGTGCCTATGAAAGCTTTTTTTTTGGCAAAGATTGGTCATCGATGTTATAAAGATTTTGAAGGCAAAAAACATATAAATTTGAATACATGCAATGTGATTGGGTTCTTAAAGAAAATGCAAATGATAATCATGATTGTGGAGTTTATGGATGATGTCCGAGATGAATGATTTTCAAGGATCAGTACTCATGCCCCGAGTTATGTCAGTGTACTATTAAAGTTTTTTTTATTCATATTTATATTATATGAGTTTGTGTATATATATGTTTTAACAATTTTTTTTTTTTTTTTTTTTAATTTGTAGGATAAACAAAGGATCCGTCTACGAGCCGAAATTCTTTCAACACTTTTGCTTAGTCAATTGAACAAAGATAAGCATAGGTTAATGATTGACGCAAACACTTTTGAAAAAGAGAAAAAACAAAAAGAACAATAAGAACAAAGTAACGAACAAGATTCATAGATAATGTAATTATGTAATTAGGAATCGCTTAGTTAAATATGTAATTAATGTACATTGTAAAGTTTCTCAAAATTTATTCAATATGGTTGTTTCGGATATAGAATTGATTGTTTCGGTTATTCAATTTAAGAGTTTCTGGTTATTGAATTGATAGTTTCGGATATTCAATTGATGGTAGTTCGATATACATTTTGATAGTTTCGGATATACTTATTATTAGTTTCTCGGTTATAGAATTGAGAGTTTTTGTTAAGTTGGATAATTGATAGAAGTATCGTATCGTATAAAGAAAACAAACTAAGTAAATTATTTTAAATATAATTACAAAAAAAAAAAAAAAGAACAACCGCAACAAGGAGAAGCAAGAACAACAACATGAGAATAAGAACAAACATCAACATCCCCTAATTCATCATTGACTAAGTCATATGTTGTTTCTAGTGCGTGATGTCTGTACTGCTCCATGGAATATTTCTCCATACGAAGAAATAGATCCATAATGAATAGCATGCGCAAAGAGTAGGTCCCAAGTCAAGGTTTACATTGTTAGAATTTCGCAGGGTGGGGTTTGTGAATGGGCATTGCAATTTATTTTCCCCATTATAGAGGGAGAAAACGCCCATTTTGGATTGATCGCCAGACTTTGCACAACTTTTTGCTCCTGGGTGGTCCATTCTCTGTAACCCTAGGAGGAACACTAGGCGGAACATCCTCATATTCAACCTCCTCAAAAGCCTGAAACCCCCACACGTAATCGAACTTTCGCCCGTTGTCGAGCTTCGGTTGTTGTTGTTGTTATTCATTTTGATAAATTTGATTTTTTTTTTTTTTTGTTGTGATGGTAGGAGTGGTGTTGTATTGTATTTATATAGGGTCGGAGTACTTGAATCCAAATAAAAGTTGCTCAATGAATTTAATGCACTTACATTCATTACTCTTTTTGAATTCAATGAATTCAATGCACTTACCAACCGAACATTTATTACTCTTTGAATTCAATGAATTCAATAATAAGTTTGAATGCTTTTGACCATTAAAGACAAGGAAACTGGTCCACTACGGATTCAATAGTTAACCACATTTCAAAACGTGTCCTTTAAATCTTTTAATGGTTTCTCGGATATACAAAATGAATAACTTACAAACTATCAATTTCATATCAAATGTATATCCGTAACTATCAATTTTAGTTTAAAACTTAATTTTGAATATCATTTGAAACTAGTCGTTGATATATAGCTCCGTAATTTAAATTTCAGAGCTCAAAAAAATTTTACAAGTTTCCGTTAGGTCGTTCAACATGTTACAAAATAAAAAAACGTAGACACGGATATTAAAGAGAATTTATACCTGTAAACACTACGGATAAATTGATGCCTTGTCAATACTTTGTTTTGTGATATTTCAAACAAAAAGAAATACAACCAAGTAGTTAACACATGTTAGCGTTTTAAAACATTATTCAATAGTGCCAAAATTTCAAAAAAAACAATAACAAACAAAAACAGTATTTGATGAGAACAGCTTCAATAGTGACCAAATAAAGTTTCCGCCACAACATTGCAGTTTAAGCAGGAGCATGTATAGTTTCCAATTTGTTATGTATTCATGCGAAGTTGGTTTGTTTGTTTGTAGATTTTTTCATTAATGAATAATATCTATATCGTATAATATGTAATTTTCTTTTAGATCTCAAAGTGCATAGTTTGGTTTGAATTGCCGCATATTACTATTTTAGCTGCATTTAGATAACATAATACATCACCTATATTACAAAATAATACATCAAACACAACGATATTAAAACAGACATTTAACACCATTAAACACTACCACTACCACCTCCGCATCCATCATCGCCATACGTCTAGTCATTCAATTTGTTTTTTGGATCATATTCATTCAAAATATATCCAACAATACATTTCAAAGCCTTGTGGTGAATCCTAAATACTTCATCAACGCCATGAAAGCGTTTAAGCAAACTCAATGAGCATGATTGACTATCCTCACATAATCCTATATCCTTTTGGATAATTGTGTCCATTACATGGCTCCAATGGACAACGAAATGAGGGAGTTCCATTTGCGTATTAGGCTCCTGACCGTAGCAGAACAACAAGATGACCATCGAGGAATTTTTCGGTAGCAAACCATGTATATTTTCCAACTTTGTCATCATTTGAATCACTCCAAAGTTGGCTCCCTTGAATTTCTCTTGCCTTGTTGTTCATCACTAGAAAAATTATTAGTTTTTTTTTAGAATTTTTCTTGAACTTGATGTATATCTTGCCTTTGGAAACTATTTATATAGGGCCGAGTACTTGAAATTCTATATCCAAAAGTTGGTCAATGAATTCAATGCACTTGCTAATTTCCGTATACATTTATTACTTTTTGAATTCAATAGTAAGTTTGAATGCTTTTTTGATCATTAAAGTATATCCAAAGAACTATCAATTCCATATCCAAGAAACGATCAATTCTATATCCGTAAACTATCAATTCTATATCTCGCTAAAACTTGACCACTAAAGTATATCCCATAAACTATCATCAATTAATCAATGCCATGGATATATTTCGCCATGCAAAGTAATTTCCATATACTCTTTATGGTATTTCATGATATACTTTATGTTATTTTCATCCGGAATATAGCCAAGGCCTATGCCATGGCTAAAGTAATTTCGAAACTATAATTTAGTGGTATTTCGGATATACTTTATGTTATTTCTCTCGGTTATATCCATTTTACGGACTGCATATGCCTAATGGCCAAGGCCACATTTACGGCCTATGCCATGACCAAGGCCTACGTAAGAAGGCCAAATCCATGACAAGCCCAAGATGACTTGGCAGGCTAAGGCCAAGGCATATTTTCCAAGTTCATCATTTGGCCAAGGCCAAGGCCATTGTTCAAGGCTCGCCAAGGCCAAGGCCAAGTTCATCCAAGGCCAGCGCTTTTTTTGAAGGCCTTGATGCTAAGGCCAAGGCCAAGTCCAAGGCTTGGCCAGCGGCCAAGGCCAATGACAAAATTTCGGATATGCAATCGCTTACTAACTCATACATTTATTACTCTACATATACATTCACATACTTCTCGATATGGTAATTGGCAATGGCTATATCGCCAGCGGCCAAGGCCAATGACAAAATGTATAACTAAACTATCAATTAATATCCAAAAATTAATAAAAACTATATAAACCGTAAACAATTCAATATGAATAACCGAATCTTTAATTGGCCCTTTGAACTTAGCCTTTGGCTCCTTGACCATGGCCTTGGCCTTGACCATGGAGGCGCTCCGCCTCGACTCACGTTAGGCCTTACCGTCTCGACTGTCCATGCAATATCAATGCACTTACCAACTAGACAACATTCAATATTACCACATTTGCTCATGGATATGAATTCAATAGTAATTTTGAATGCTTTTTGACCATTAAAGTATATCCGTAAACTATCAATTCTATATCCGTAAACACCTATCAAAATGTATAAACTTAAAATTATCAATTATATATCCGTAAAAATATCAATAAGTATATCCATGAAACTATCAAATATCTTAGTATAACCGTATTTAACTAGTCAACTCTATAACCGTAAATTGTACTATCAATTCTATAAAACTATTAAATCAAATGTTCATTTGGTGTTTTTGAACCAAACTCGCTCGAGGATTGGCTTTCTTCTATCAAACTTTGTCTTTAGTTTTCGTTTTCGCCTGTATTTGCACGAATCGATCCATCACAAACTCGAGCACTTGTTATACTTTCCGAACCAAAGCTATCATTAACACTTGTCGTAGATCTACATTCCTCGTGATTTTCCGACAACAATTGTTGTATAAGAAGTGAGTCTCTATTGAACCCATCTTCCAAAGATTCTTTTTGCAAAAACTTAAGTTTTCCATGACAAGCCATCATCGATTGTGGTATTTCATTGCCATCTTTTGTTTCCAGGAATGAATTCACTTTTCTCTCGTTGATGTATTATCTTTTCCTTGATAGACTTTGTCCCATACATCTTTTTTTGCCATCTTTGTCCACCTTTTTCAATGTAGATATCCGCATCCTTGTGACATTTGACAAATTCAGCCGCTTTATGCAATGAAAGCACAACCAAC
Source organism: Adenophora triphylla var. japonica (assembly GCA_022495995.1). NCBI lineage: Eukaryota > Viridiplantae > Streptophyta > Magnoliopsida > Asterales > Campanulaceae > Adenophora > Adenophora triphylla. The sequence goes on from JAFEMH010005113.1 coordinate 174,678, forward strand.
CGACTCGTAGTAAACTCGATTGCAAATCGCATACAACCTACACTTTCATCACTCCTAACAAAGAGTACACTCTCATATTTATCTCGGGTACTTCTCATGAGCAACATGTATGAATCGCAATCTTCATCACTTTCATCTCCAAATTTATATACAAAGCAGAAAAGCTCGTTTTACCTCAATCTCAAAGAACTTGAATATCCGTGGTGTGTATACCGAGCCGCTTGTTTTATGATACCACCATACATGTCCGGTTGAGGGACCGAGATTGATGCTTGAAATTCCTTCTCCCGTTCGCATTCCTCCAACGTTTAACCGTCTCATTGAATATGTCAAAGAACCGAGTGAGGGATGTGTTTGCTTTGAAACAAAGGGCATGATTTGTGCTCTCGCTTCTTTGGGATGACAATATTCCATGAGAAGAAATTTGTGCTTAAAGCCGTGCACCATTTCTCCCGTAGTCCATATAGACGCTTGAACCAGAATTTTCAACGAGATTGTATTTCACAAGCATTGACTCCCAACATCTTTCAAATTCATCCTCACCGGTACATCCCATTAAACAATGATCAAATTCTTTTTTAAAATCTTCATTTGTCTTCAATTGTCCAAAGTGGGATACAAACATTTTGTTGGATGTGCCATAAACATAGCCTATGCCTCGTCCGCCCTTCAAATACCGTATTATAATAAAGTTTCTCGGATATTAACATTATATGCTTCGGATATTAACATACAATAAATTTTCATTGACCAATTTTTTGTCATGTACGTAAAACTAACAATTGAATATCCGTAAACTACCAAAAGAATATCCAAACTACAAATTCAATAACCAAGAACTATATAGCACAAATAAAATACTAGATAAGAAATATTATAAAAGAACTGGTTATGGAATTTTATAATCATACCTCTTCAATTGCATTTGACATTGCTTGGTCTTGGTACCGTAAATATTGTTTTTGGTTCTTTGCCTCCCATTGATTTTCTAAACTGCTTAAGCAACCATACAAATGTTTCTTTTTTTTCATTTGCTATGAAAGCACAACCAAACATGACGTGTTCCAATGATTATTAATGCCAACTATTGGGGCACAAATAAGATTGTATCTATTTGTAGTATAAGTTGTGTCAAATATAACCAGATCTCCATAGAGCTTGTAATCTTCCTTCATCATGCTATCTCTCCAAAATATAGCCCCAAGTCTTCCTTCATCATCAAATTTGATTTTAAAATAGAACCCTCGATCTTCCAGTGAAATTTCAAAAAGCCTATCAACAACATTCGAGCATCACCATTTTCAATTTTTTCCATTCTAAGTTTCGAACAAAATTGACATGATCTTTCTTTGTGTGACCAACATGTTCCTCTCCACCTAGCTTTTACCAAAAGACTATATCCATCGCTTGGTCTTATACCAGCCTTCTTCCATTATTTCAATTATATCACCCCGATCTTCCGAGATACACCTTTCACTACGCTTCAAATGGTTCCAATCCGTCCTTGTCATTGGATGATTGTGCTCGTAACATGGCGGTCAACAATATACATATCTTCCTCTTTTATCAATTTCGCCCTCAAAAGAGCCTTACATTGAGTCCTCTTTATGTAATTTCTCCTTCTCTTTTGTTGTTTTTTGGTAACATCGAGTTGTTCAACGGTGAAGGAATTTGAACTTCATTAACATCAACCGGTGATGGAACACCGATGTTAACCTCTTGGGTTGATCTCGGTAACTCCTTCACACGAGCAACGGAATAGCTTGTCTAATATCCTTGAAGTCTTTTTTGAAACATGATTTGTTGACAACTTAATACTAAATCCTAGTGCATTTGCATGAAGTTTATACAGTTTGTACAATTCCTCCCATGTCTTTGCTTTTGTTCCCAAGAAATTTTTGCTTATATCAATATTAGGGTCCTCATGCATCGCACACACAAAATATATTAAAAAGAATAATGTCATATGAAATCGTAATTCTAAATCAATATGTCAATAAAGTTAAGAGAGAAAACCTATTTGTAGCCCAGGTTCGGATCCGTAGGTTGTTGAATTTGAGATTCTAAATCAATCGGAGAATATGATTCCGCAAGAAAAGGCAAGAGTTAGTTAGTTTCGGATATTCATTTTGAAGGTTTCGGATATTCCTCGCCTAGTACATTGCCGCTTAAAGTTTCGGATATTCAACTTGGTACTTTCTCGGATATAAATTTTATTGTTTCGGATATGGTCAATTGTGTGTTTCTCGGATATCCAATGTGGTAGTTCGGATATTCAATTTGAAAGTTTCGGATACTCATTTTGAATGTTTCTGGATATAGCATTGGCCTTGGCCAAAGACATGGCCATATCCCTTGCCTAGTACATTGTCAATTTAAAGTTTCGGATATTGAATTAGGTACATTCTCGGATATACATTTTATTGTTTCGGACATGGTCAATAGTGTGTTTATGATATTCAATTTGGAAGTTTTGGATATACATTACATTTTGAATGTTTCGGATATTCATTTTTGTAGTTTCGGATATAGCATTGGCCTTGGCCAAGGACATGGCCATGTCCCTTTGCCTAGTACATTGTCAATTTAAAGTTTCGGATATTGAATTAGGTACATTCTCGATATACATTTTATTGTTTCTCGGACATGGTCAATAGTGTGTTTTTGGATATTCAATTTGGTAGTTCTCGGATATTCAATTTGGTAATTTCGGATATTCATTTTGAACGCTTCGGATATCATTTTGTATGTTTCTCGGACATAGAATTGACCAAAGCCATAAGCAATTTCTCGGATATGTATCTAACACATTTCAGATATAAATTCGTATACTTCGGATATCATTTATATAAATAATTTACTAAATTG